>APFE031384145.1:3766-84759 GCA_000404065.3 Pinus taeda | reverse complement strand
TTTCAGGGAGAACTTCTGGGAAATGATGTAATCAGCTGACCTTGTTCCTTTAGGGTATGAAACAACACTTTTAGGGGCTTAGAAGCCCTTGGTTTATGGAAATATGTGATTGGGTTTGTAGTGCCCAAATATGTCTATAACAGTTGCCCCGTAAAGCATGAGGTCGTAAATCTTCTGATGTCGGGTGAAATGCTTTATCATGAGGATCTGAGGTTTTTTGAACTGGAAGTTGACTTGTAATAAGATACAATACAATACATTATCTTCATTGTATTTTCATGATCTAGTTGAGGCAGGCATTCCCATGCTCAGCTTTATAAATTCATTTTCATGTATATAGGACATACAACTGTCTGTGTGGCAGATTGATGATTCTGGTAGAGCCATCATCCCTTAGCTTGGATGACTATTTGTGCAATTTTCCTGAATATATCGCAGCACGGATGGATGAAACTAGATCCGGGGTCTTCAAACTCGTTCAATCTTCGCCTGAAGTAGAAGTCAATCCATGTGAAAATATTTTCTGATGTCAAACATGGAAAGACATCACCTGATTACCAGCTAATTATGTAAGTTGTTAACATGCACGAGAGGAATCACCGATAATGATGATGACCCTCAAGGTACTGCAGTACAATTCACGTGGTGTGAATACATGAGTCGATGTCGAACACCACGTAAAATCTTTCGGTCGAAGGCCATTGATGTAAACCTGTCGCTGGAAGTAAGAAACTTGCCATTGAGGCATGCAAGCTTCAAAGTATTGAAAGGGTTGTTCCTAAGTCGACTTCTTGGATAATGAGCTGACATCGACAAGAAGTGACCCGTCGTAGGAGGGCCTTAATGAATCCCACATCTACGACACGGAACGGATAAAATGACTTTGTGGAGGTGAAAACAATCTAATGATACAATGTTTAGGGTGGCGGTCATGAAAGAATGGAGTGTGAAGGTATTGTAGCGGATGAGGTGTGAGCTAGGTTGGTGAATTCTCTGAGCGATTTTTCTTGAACATATTGGCGACACTGAAATGGGTTGGTAGCATTATTCCCAAAAATGGATGGTACGGAGGACCAATGGTGATATTATTGGTGAACAGAATAACCCAACCCGACTCAATCATGGTGATGGAGTGAAAGTGTCATGTTCAAGAGCGACCTGCTACCAATAAAGTTCTTCAAGTTTTCTTCCCAATTTTTCCCTAGTCATTTTTTACCAGTACCTCTTTATTTTTGTCAAGCTTGAGGAGGATAACATATGCTTGTTCTATAATTTGCCCTTTGGGAAAACCTGTTGCTATTTTTTAACAAGCCTAGCGACAGTGAAACTCACTCTTGTTTGTAATGGACAAGTTTGTCGCTATTGTTTTAACGAGTTTAACGGTAAATATAACTCAATCCTTTTCAATTTTAGAGAGTCTGAAAAAAGATGAAAAGGAAACTCCAGTGACCCTTTTTCCTAGTATAATCCCTTAAGTCTGAAAGAGTATAAAATAATACAAAAGGGATGACTTTTCCGATCACTTTAACGAGCCGAAAAAGACAAGCGCTCGATCTTTTTGTGTAATGATCCCTCAGGTCCAAAAAGATTAAAATCTAGAGGAGGGATGGCACTTCCAATCACTTTAACGAGTTGGAGAGGCCAATTACTCAGCAATATTTTTATATTTTACGAGTCTAAAAAGAGCTTAAAAGAGACTCCTCTTTGAGGGACAAGTGATATTTTCAGGTAGCAGCTGGTTCCAGGTAATATTTTTAACTTTTCAATCATGGCAGTGTAAAGAATGTGGCTAACAGAATCACTCTTCGCAGTTGTTCCTCAAAAGGGTAAACAATCAAGTGGAGGAAAATGATCAACTAAAAAGTGGAGGTGATGGTAAGAACACGACCAAGGCTCAAAAGCTGATAGTAATGCGATCACAAAGGTTATTTACTACAAGTGGGTTCATTTTTTAATGAGCTTAAACTCTGGGGGAATTATGCTCATAACTAGGTTTATTTTTTAATGAGTTTGAAATTTCTGGAAACATTGCTTGTGCCAGTCATATAATAAGGATGTCTCTCATCAGTAGGTTCACTTTTTAGGGAGCTTGCCCCATGCACAACTTTGCTCCAGAGCATTTTGTATGCAACCTAGGAACGACCAACCTACGAGGTTAAAGGGTTGAGAGCCTACAAACTAAGAAAATAAGCCTACAAACTACGAAAATAAAAGGTAACTTTTCACTTGCATGCAAAAGGTTTGCATGCCTCCAGATATAATGAGAAGTAGAGTTTCTAGGTTACCATATGGAAGTTCTTACATTAAAGCAAGGTTGTTTCGCCCACATTTTCAAATGAAACACTTCCTTGGCTTTGTCCATCGAAATAGACAAAGGTGAATGGTGGGAGCTTCCACTCACATAACATTTGATGAAGGAATCCTTTTCCAGTCTAATCCCATTTTCCTAAACGGACGGGTGATTCAGACTAGTCAGATATCCTACATGGAAACCTACCTTATATCTGAGGTTTTCCTACCAAAGTAGACCAGGGTGCATGACCCCTGGGTTTAGTAACATTCACTGAATCACTCGCGCTCATCAGGTGGATGAACTGGAAGTTGATGAGACATTCCTTGTACAAAAATACCAGTTAGGGATGGTATTTGACTATTAGCCGTGTTTGAACTAGGAAATGAAAGCTGGTCAACGAGTTGGACCATTCTGCCTTCATACGGGAAACACATCACCCTAAAGAGTGAGGAAACAATAGCTCCCATGCTATAAATGTAGTCACGTCCAAGGAGTAGATTGTAATCTAATGGCCCTTGGACTACCATCACATTCAGATAAACAGTTTTCCTTCTCAAAGTTATAGGAAAATTTGGAAGGATCCCTAGCGGTCGACTAGTTCCTTTATTGAAGCCTGACAGATTTCGAATCTTAGGTAGAAGCGATGGTGAACCAAGTGCTTTCCAAGCAGTTGAGGAAAGGATACTCACATAAGCCCCTTCATCTATAATTGTACCAGCCATGATCATTCTATAAGCTTGTACTATGATTCAGAATGGTACATTAGATGGTAGGCGGGGCTCCCTAGTAGATTCCAAATGAAGGAAATGACTAGATTTCTTGGAGGAGGGACCGAATAGACGGCTGGATGAATCTATGACAAAATTCCTTCCTACAGTAAAGGAACGGGTAGATTTCCCCCAGTTTCATCGTATTCTGTGTTAACAAAAAGAATTTGAATGGTGTCATTCTCATTATCTTTGGTGACTGTATCATCTGAAGGTAGACCTTCAGAAGACAAGACTGGGTCAACTGCCGTCTCAACCTATTGAATTTGGTCCAGTGTGGACTCAGAGGGTTTATCTTCAATGATAGGTGCTTTGACTGACCACAAAGGTGTGTCAGTCGGATTTTCAACTAGCGATGGACTTGGCAAGAGTTTCTTGTATCCAGGAGGAAGCCACGATAGTGAAGCAGGACGGTTATCCAAGACTCTTTTAGCTTTGTCTAAGAACGGAAAATGGTGGAGGGCATGATTGCCTTCACACAGTCTACAAGGAAATTTAGATCTTCCTTTTTTTCCATTGACTTCATTTTCACTAGTTGACGATGTACTCTCAACATGATCGTCAGAGGTTGAGGATAATGGATTGTGCAAGCAGGGAGACCAGTCCCTTAAGATCTGTGGGATGCAAGGACAATCTCGATGATAGTGGTCTCCTTTGCAAATGACACATGGAGATTTAGTTTTGGATTGTGCAGTGTGTAGATTTTCACCAGAAGATGCATGGTTGCCCCCTTTCATCACTGGCTTCTTCTTCTTCTTCTCCTTCCCTTTCTTCTTCTTCTCAGTTACTTGTTTTTTAGTTTTACTAGCTTCACCAAGAAAAGAGGAAGAAGCAGAAGGAGAAACAAATGAAGTAGAAGGTTAGGGGGTAACTCTAGTATCATCTAGTTGCTGATTTGATTGCTCAGGAATCACGGTGTTTTGAACAACAACGGTTTATAAAAGCCATACTAGCAGGCTGATTGTAAGTAATAGAATGGACAATGTAGCCATATGAGGTGCACCAACATCCCCCCAAGAGGAGAAGGGACTAGGATTTCCCCTAGGGGAAATCCTTGATTGGTGGACTCCATTTTTTCAACCTAAGACCAATGAGGGAACAATGATGTTAATCTAATTAAAATAAATTTTATGACGCTTTCACACAACTTGCTTTTTCAATTTTAAAGAGTCAAGAAAAAGCTAAAGATGACTCTAGTCGCCTTTGATTTTTAATGAGCTTGAAGTGACAAGTACTCAGATGGACCTTTTCTTTTAAGGAATCTAAAAAGGAAAAAAAGTGACTACTCTGGAAATCTAGACAGAGGAATTACCAAACCAATCGCAAAACTGCATAATACTTTTTATGTACGGCAACCAATCTTCCCAAATGTTGTGTTCAGTGCATTGCAATTGATAGGGCGACAGACATGGCTTCCTAAGGATAAAGGATATAGCCTATTGTGGTCTCCCAATATATACTCGAGGGTACGTGGGAGCACAAGTCCATAGTGGCACTTGTCGTATCAAGGAGGAGGAATCACCCAACCTACGATGAACACGATAGTTACCAGGATTTACGATTCCAGAATACGTCTCTAGCCTAGACTTCTAGATGTTGTGCGTTAGGTTCCAAAGCGTTTTTATGTTCATTGAAGTTTATTTTACAGTTGATCTTTCTAAAGAATTTTTCCTTTAAGGTTCACCACGTGATGTAGATATGCAATTCCTAAATATGGAATCTAAGATGATAAATAGTCATTTACTTTCTTTTTGCAATGAAATTCCTAGCTATTAAGGAAGGAGAAGTAAAATTCTTTCAACATAGAGTAGAGAGAACACACTAAGATGCACTGTCCTAAATCAATTTCCACATGCAGTCTAAATGAAAATGCACATGCATGTATTTGTTTATCAGTTTCCTTAATGTGAGAATGACAAAAAGAAAACTAAGTACAAATCTGAACTATCTTTCCTCAAAGCGACACTTTAGCAATTTCTTTTCAAAATGAAAGGAAGATTTAGATGACACTTTCAATTTCGACTTGAAAAATACTTTTGACACTTCAAAGAATTGATGATCCAAATCAAATACAATAGCAAAAGTGTAATTGACTATCTAAAAGAGGAAGACTATACAACACTCTTTTCTTTGACTAAAAATGACACTTGTGACACTTTCAAATCAAAAGATGACCATTTGATTAAGCCACTGTTTGCAAAGGAGAACTATAAATGATGAAAAATACATAAAAAAAAAAATCACAATTCTTTATCAATGGAGGCTTAATAATGCAAAGGAAGAGAGTTTCAACAGTGATATACTGATCACAGATAGAAAAACTATTGAATAAAGCTGAAGACAATGAAGAAAAAACCAAAATCTGGAGGCAGAAACAGTCTCACTCAATCATCACACCTGTAACACAGGGAAACCAGGATGCATCTCACCTACAACACACGAGAGGTGTGATGCATCCAGGTGACCAATGAGAGACATTGTGATGGTCCAGGGATGAGACTGAGCTCGGATTTCACTCACAGTTTGCAGCTAAGTTTAGGGATTTAGGTTGAGCTAATGATAGGTAGTAAACACAAAGTATAGGGACTGATTTAATGAGGTTATTTGAGCTACCACCAAGGCACTTAGGATGTTTGCAAGTAAAATTTTCAGTTCATAAACTAACCCAGAGATTGACTGAAGCAACATTGATCTACTTTGCAGTTGCATAGAAAAATCAGTTCGAAGGTTAGCTGGCTTAACTTTAGGCTCCGTCTGTAGTTTATAAAGAAAACAACAGTGACTAACAATCAAACTATCCACTCCCTACTGGAGTCACCACTTTGTTATTGGGAAAACTAGTGTCCATTGAGAGCTGCTAGTGCCACTAAGATGCGTAGCTACCTTAGAAACAAACAAACTAAAGTTACTTGTGTCTTCCTTTATGAGAGATAGATGAGAGAGAAGAAAAGAGTACCAACCTCAGTCTTTCACTTGGCTCCTTGCTTGTTTCCCCCCTCCTTTGACAGAGCTTCACCACTCTTTCCTCACTTGTCCCGCTTCAAAGGACACCTGTAGAATCAAAGCAGCATAATACCATCAAAGAATAGAGATCTATAACCATAAACAACATAGGATTAGATGTATATTGACCATACAAATGCATACACCAATACAAGATTCAAAAATATACAATATTATGGAGGAAAAATCAAATAGCTTTATTGATCAAAGTAGTAGAAGAGAGGATTACAACCTAGTGGTCTGACCCAGCACTATCCTCCTAGCATGAAAGCCCTCTTCACCTCATGAAAAGCTAGATCACCCAACACTATGATGTTTCACAGACAAACCAACAACACTTCCTTACAAAATACAAAATTCCAGCCTCTGGATCTCTAGGATGAGGGATCCATATATAGATATTTGTAGGTGGGTGAGTCAACTTTTGGGATTTTGATTACTGTCATTTCTCTGATAGTTCTTGGTTCCACTTGGAGATTTCATGATCTCTTACTCATCCTTGGGCTAATTCAGAGAGGCAAGTGTCAAATGAGCAGCTTCTAGAAGATTCTCTGGGTTTCCACCTAGCAAAATACCTTTGCCATTTGCCTGCTCTCGATCATCGCACCCTACAGAAGGGATTTTTAGTATGCATCGCACCCTCTATGTGTAACAGGGAGATGCATCGCACCCTCAGCATGGAGCAGTCTGTATGGTCCAATTTTGACCAGTTCTGAGCAGTTTTTCAGGTAGAACTTCTGGGAAATGATGTAATCAGTTGACCTTGTTCCTTTAGGGTATGAAACAATACTTTTAGGAGCTTAGAGGCCCTTGTTTTATGGACATATGCGATTGGGGTTGTAGTTCCCAAATATGTCTATAATAATGTTGGATATAGTATCTGAAACATTTATCATCCCATTATACCAATTGTTGTTCGGGGAAGATCCACCTTGCATGTCTCAAATAGACATGAGGACCATGGTTAAAGTAGCTCACTAGTTCCCTATTGATGAGGGAACGATATTCATGGTGTTTGGTACTCACAAAGCTCTGCATGCTCTACCCAAGTTCATCATAGATAGAACTCTTCTATGAGAGGTTCGCTACCAAATGACACAGGGTTTCTTGAGAGTGTTGCACAAAGGTAAGAAGAAACCTTGGCCGCTTTTTCCTCTTACTATTGGGGTACATGTAGTAGAAAACTTCAAGCAGGTGGAAGCACAAGCTGAAGAACTATAGGGGATAAATTTCGTGACCCTAAATTACATAATGTATGACCTCGAAAAGATCGTAGCTGCCCACTGTAAGAAGGCAAAATTCAGTTGGTCTTACGCCCACACTAGGAAGGACCTCGAGGATGGAATTAGGAACTGGTATAACTCCACAAGGTAAATCAGCCCCAGTGAGAAACAAGCCATAGAATATGAACTCCTTGCTGATTTATAGGATGATGAAGGCCTATGAGAAAGAACACTGAAGAGAGTCGAAACATCAGGGAAATGAAAAGGAAAAGAAGCGGAAGGTCCTCTAAGTGATAGTGAGGAAGAGGAAGTTGCATTCATACAAAGAAATGCCAAATAGGAAAGAAAGAAGCGAGAACTGAAGAGACAGAGAGAACTAGAAAGCAAACCATTGCAGGAACTCGACACTCAAAACCATGTTGAGATAGAGAGGAAAAGGCAGGAAGATAAGAAAAGGAGGTAGGAAGAGGAAAAGAGAGCACGAGACGAGGAAGAGAAAAGAAGGGAAGAAAAGGCCAAAAAGCAGAGACAAGCAGAAGAAGTTGTGAGGAAAAAAGAAGATGAACAACAAAGGTTAGAATAGGAAATGAAGAACATGGAGGAGAGCTAGAAAGGCAACGAACACTAGTAGAAGGGGAAAGGAGGCAACAGGAAGAGGAGATTAGGTCAAACAAGGAGAAGGAAACAATAGTGGTTGAACAAAGAGAGATGAGTAGGGTGGTCGATCCAGGCCCAAGACAGAGTGAGCTTCCCCTTTTGGATGTACCTCCCATTCCTCCCCTCACTGTCAAACACCCACACCTCCTAGAGCTAGGCATCACAGAATATCAAGAAGAAGAGGTTCTAGATCTGACTAAAATCACATTTGATGAACTAAACCTCAAGATTATATAGGAGAGGAAGAGATCTTGCAGAAAAAACCCATTTGACCCATTATCAGTAACTACGGCAACAGATATCGTGCCAAATATCACGTCAAACCTCCTAATGTTTGCCTCTAACGGTATAACATTCGTAGCTACCACAGAACAAAATGTAGCTCATATGAGTAGACAAATTGTAGATTTGCAAAACAGGTTATATGCATCCAAGCAAAGGGCCATTGTAGCAAAACAAGGGAAGAAGAGGTTGGAGGAGGAAATCGCGACACTCCACTTGCTACATACAGGGTTAGTTGATTTCCAAATAGTAGCTGCATTAGAAACAGAGATCTTGGGAGGGACTATGGTTGTAGTTTATGAGGAGATGGTATAATGGCACCACATTATAGCTCCCACAGTGGCTATTCAGACTCACCCCAAAGGAAAGGGTTGCCATGCTCAAAGAGGCCATGACCACCCTAGATAAAATACATGAATGGTCTAAAAAGTACCCCAAAGCCCCGACAGTAGTCCCTAGGAAAGATTGGATTGCTATGCAGTGTAGGTTTTAACCCCATACAAAAATTACCTGCATACGAATTCTAAATCACAGGAAAAATAAAAATGCGAGAGCATAACACATAAAACACATATACACAGAGATTTCCTACTGGATCTCAAAACCGAGACTACCAGCTTGATTTTTCATTATGTTCCTTTCAATGTTACAATACATATTTATACATGCCGAAGCATCCAATACCATGGACTGAAAAAACCATCACGTCTAATACCATGGACCAAAAAACCATTGATCCAATACCATGGACCGAAAACCATTGCGTCCAAAAAACATGTGCGAAAATCATGCAAAAAACCATAGGTGGCTCCGCCCAACCTAACATAGGGTCCAAAACCAAAATTTTCCGGGGCGCTACCCCAAACCCCATAAAATGGGGTTACAGGTACCCCTCAAACCCCCTGTTAACTATGTGGAAAGAATATAACACAAATACAAATAAATAAATATAAATTAATAATAACATGATAGATAGGAATAATAAAGAATAAAACAAAGAATAACAAGAAATTGTAAAATAAACAATGATTAAAATAAAGAGTGATTAACCAAATATTGATTAAAGAACAATAATATTAATTATATGTAATAATAATATAAACAATTATATAAATAAAAATAATAATAAGGATTATCAATAATAGTAATAATTAGTAATATAAATAATTTAGTCGGCCAATCTGTCATTACAGCAAACCTAAATCATATTTATCAAAACCCCTTGGCATTCTTTTCTCCGTACATGAGTCCTGATGATGAGTCTGGGTATAGACTCGAAACGTCGACATATTAAAGATGAGCACTGTGGAAAATCTGATCTACTCTCAAAAACAACCACACCACAGTAACCTGCAATCCAAAAAAGAAAGTTATTTTCATAAAAATGTTTAATATGAAACACAAGGAGGAGGTAGAGGATGTTGTGGCTGAATTTTTCTCTGCTAATGGAATATTATTTAATGCCACACATTATCCTCTCTACAAAGAGATGATGAGAAAATTCATTGCTTCTGGTCCATCTTTTCAACCACCTGGTTACAATAAAATGCAGACAACTTTTTTAGATAGAGGTGCCTCAAAGATGCAAGGGTTAATGGAAGGCCTTAGAAAATCATGGGTTACTTATGGTTGTTACGGTCTATGGATGGTTCAAAAAATATACAACAAAGACCTTTGTTGAACATCATTGTCACCTCTCTAAGTGGGCCCTATTTCTCAAGGGAAATTAATTGTACTGAAAAGATGAATGATGCAACTTTCCAGTTTGAGATATTGAAAGATGCAATTGAAGAGATAGGTCCTACAATTGTAGTTCAAGTTATCACAGATGTTGCACCAATTTGTAGGTCTACAGGGTTAATGATTCAAAGAAGATATAAACATCTATTTTGGACTCCTTGTTGTGTTCATGCTTTAAATAATGAACTCAAATACATTGGGAAAAAATCTTGGATCATTCGCATAATTTTGGATGCAAGAGAGGCAAAAATGTTCATTTGTAACCACCTTTCCTCTCTAGCTATTTACAAAATTTATGAAAAAAATAGTTCCTTGGCAACAGAAAGGAACTGGTCCACATATAGTTTTTATCCACTCTATGAAGAGGAATATGCTTACCTCTAAGAGAGTGGAAAGCTAGTTTATATGCATAGTAGTCTTCGACTTCTTACAAGGAAAGCACCAAAGTATTTACAAGGACCAACAACACAGTGGGATGTAGATCCGGAGGATGCTTCCCAAATTTATGATGAGGAGGATGATTCATCTCTTGAGACATGATTGGTAAATGTGTCATTAGATGAAGATGAGGGAGAAGGAAGTCAGGCTCATACATTTTTGGATGGGCATAATGCAAAAGATCTAAAATTAAGATTGGTTTGAACTTTGAAGTATAAAACTTCATGATAGTATGGGAATTGAGTCCAAGACTCTCATTTTTGTTCTTTTGAGGCATTTAGTTATTTGACACTCACACTATGTATTATTTTTAGTATTTTTCAATTTTGGGCTATCATGCATGTTTTCCCCAAATTTAGATATATAATTATTAATTATTAGTTGAATCTTCTGAACTTTTGAATCTCATATTGTTTATACTTAACCCCTTGTTTATTATAGATTCATATATGTGATTACAACTTAAATTATTTATTTATACACATGGAAATTATATATATATAAATAATTGTCAGCCCCTAGAAAATTTGGTGGTGCGCTCTACCTGTACATAATTATGAATTATAAATACTTTTCATTTAACATAAGTGTGGATTGTAAACACTTTTCATTTAACATAGGATTTGAATTATGACATCCACATAATACTTTGAAATAGTTCTGCAAAAGCGTACGCTGAAATATAAGGATTATCACATCCACAATACCTCTGAATGTGTATACAAAGCATGCATTGAAATATGACTTACCTATAATTAAACTCCTGTAACAGTAACAAAAAATACGAATGAACACGTGTCTTGACTTGCAAAAATTTCATAACTTGGTTCTTTGGTTTGGCTCAATTGGTGAAGCTAGCCTATGGGGCCCCTCACCTCAGGGGAAGGAAGGTGAGCTCGATTGCAAGCTCTTTCTGCCAGGCTACATGAGATTATGAGGTTTCACTAAGAAAGGTTTAATTCTCTTGGGGTTGAGGCTAATCCTGCTAATAGTTCTTCAGAATTAAGCAATATAAGGAGGACTACCCAAACCCAACAATCCAAGTTGCTTTAAGCGAATTTAGAGTATATTTAATGTGTTTTGATGGTAGAAGAAAAGAAAAAGGAATAGCAGTCACCAGTGGAATGCATTTTTTGAATCTAAATAAAGCTATTGCTCTCACTCTTTCCTAATGCTATTATCACTCTGATATATAGATGCTAGGAGGGGTGGAAACGGTGACCAGTTTCATTATATGATAATTAAGCTTGCCGAGCCATTCATGTGGAACTCACCAAAAATATCGGATGATGAATTGATCAGCCATATTAGTTGTGAAACCAATGGATTCATTATTTAACCATTAACCATTTGGGCTTACCTTCTAATAATATGTTTCGAAGAAAAATCAGAGATTTGAAAAAATAATTGTTAACATTCTCCTTGGCTTCAACCATTAGACATTTGGGCTTACTTTGTAATAATATGATAGTGAAGAAAAATCAGCGATGCGAACAAATACTTGTTAACATTCTCCTTGGCTTCAACCATGGCAGGTAAGCTTTATATATATATATAGGAGTCTTAAGACAGAATTTGCTAGATAATTTTTTACTAAATTATCTTAACTTGAGATAAATTTTGTTTTGTAAATTTCCTTAAATATTGTCTTTAAGTGAGTGTCTCAAATTATTGTCTCTATCAAGATAATATAGTTTCATTTCTTCAATGATCGATTCATGTTAGGGTATAATGGAATTGAACCACCAACCTTATGCTTGCAAGCTAGGTGCTCTTCCATTGAGATAACACCCTTCAAAGAAACGTATTATCTCAATGAGAAAAGACAAAAATCAATGAGCCAAAACTCATATTAAAAAAATTTGGGTGAATTTTTGGAACAAAAATAAAATATTGAAGAGGAGAAGTTGCATGAACTCCATTACACAATGTCCCAAGTATAAGCCTCATGCATTGTATGAGTTGAATTTGCTGATGCATTGATATCCCTATTTACTTAGTGCCTATTCCTACCATCTTGAACATGGTGATGATCACCATTGTCAATCTCCTTATGTCAATGATCTCCATCACTGCAATATTGGCGATTGCAGAGGACATGGCCATATCATTTTTCTCCTTTCAAGATAAGCATTTAAGATTGGAAGGGAGGTTTTGACATAGCCACGTAACCATGGTTATCTAGACTTATATGTTTAACACCCCAAGCCATAAGAAGGCGAACAACCTTACACCCAAGTGTACCAACAATATGATTAAAGTAGAGTGGAGGCTACTTTATGTTGAGGGTCTCTAATCTCCATCAAAGACCCTATCGAATTGAAAAACATCACCTGAATCCTATTTACGTTTGGATTCAATTATCCATTTATTACGTTTTGGTTTCCCTAATGAATTCCGAGAAGATCCATTCTTTCTAGATTTTAGGAAATATATTGTGTGACCAAAACTAGGTATTGAATCTTCAAAGAACAGGCTAAACAGGGGTACATCTGGAGATGAAATTTCTTATGTGTAGGAGTTGTGAATGCTTGAGGTTGTTGTATCAATTGGGATAATTTGCACCTTCCTTATATTTCCATATGGGTTTAACACATCTAATGTTGAATTTTTTATATGGTTTCTCTCTTGCTTGGACCTCCACCAATTCAATTGTCTTTAGTGCAATAACAAGTCCTGATGAATCAAATATGGAATTATTATATTGGGGAACTATGAAATCACAAGTAGTTTTTGTAAAATAAGATTTCCACCCATTTGCATGTTCAACATAACCTAAAAGAGTTCTACCCAAGGTTACTTGGAAGTGATAGTGGAAGCAAGGAGCAGTAGTGGGAGCGGGGCGCGACATTTTCAAAAGCTCCCAGTTTGGGAGTGAATTGGAAGCAAGTTTTTTATATAGTATATGTTTTTATATATTTTGATGCATATATGTCAACAAAAGCTCGTATAATGATGAATTAGATATAAAAATCATAATAACATGGATTAAACCATATAACATCAATCATCTAGAAGTTATAATCTTCATCAACCATGTCCACAAGTTACAAGTTCTCATTTATATAACATATAAGGGTTCACATAATTAAAATAGCATCAAGTGCAATCCATCTCTGAATCGAAAATACATAAAAAAAATAAGCTCTAGGTGGCCTCTAACATCCAAAAAAATCAGGGTACAATAAATAACTATATATCATCAAAATCATTTCCCATCTTCAGATCTTTGTCATTAATATCACCTTCTAAGTAATTAATATAAGATAGAAAAACGTAGCATGTCAACTCAATATTTTTTTGAGCGATGGGTACATTTTTAGTAGGGTCATGATAAAGGAGTTTGACATCCATTGTCACTAACATCAAGGTACATAGAGGGCTTGGTTCTCTTGATTGAATATGAGTTCCATACCCTAGTACATGACAAAATAAAATGGAAACGTTGCAATCCTCCCAATTATGAAATTTTAAAAAACTAATGAGTCTACTAGATTTTGAGTGACATCGAAAATTCTACTTTCTCCATATGAAATATAATAAGGTCAGAACCACTCTCAAACATCCTGAGTCATTTCATGGTAGTATTTAAAATTTTAAAAAAAGGATGAAAATGAAAGATAAAGGAGAATGTCACTTTTACTTTAAGAATTTAACATTACCATGAAACGTATATCAATACTAGGGCCATAAGCTTAAATATTAGGCTTCCCTACTTAAGAACTTTTTTTCTTTGAAAAATATTTGTGTATGGAACATCCTTGAGACAAAAAATTTGCAAATAAACCAGGGAGCGATTTTTTTTTGCAAGAGCATGCTCTTAATCAAGTCTTGAGTAGAGCACTCTCTGGGAATGATTTAAGGGGGTGAGGGTGCTCCCTTGCAACCATGGTTCTACCTCCTTTAGCCATTGATACATTTTCATCTGAGAGGAATTTATATGCACTTGTACCATATAATGCATGTTTCCAACATGTGATATTTCAATAGATGTTATATGTGTTGTCGATGGGTAAATAATTCTTCCAGCACTAAAATACCATTAAGGTCTAAATTTATAAGCCACTAGGAAGATTTATCCCAAATAACTATTATTCCTCATGCAGTGAGGGATACAATTTCTACTCTCTTTATTGGTAACTGATTTATCCTCTTAAAATTGAAGATAGTAACACACCACCCCACTTCGAAAACTACATATGATGAACTTTTAGAGATGTTTCCCATGGTACTTTCCACACATGTAGTGACCAAACCTAAAAGAAAGACATGCACAATTTTATGGACATTCTCTACTTACTAATCACATGAAAACAATGATCAAGACTATATCCAATTTCTTCACTTGTTCCTCTACTTCCACCCACACTTGAATCTAAATCAAGTGTATTAGTCTCTGTAGAAAGCCTAGATGAATCCATAATTACTTCCTAATGGATATCCTTAATCCATCCTTAGCTGTAGATTGTGATCATTAGAAATGTAAAGACCTATTTTGTTTACAAAATACCATATTTTAGAAAAACATCGTATGACATGGCAAAGAATGGGATCATGCATTGTGACCAACTCCTTATTCTCCACTCTATCTATACCCAAATATCAGGTCAATCCATTCATTCAAATGTGTAGAGACTTGTTCAGTCTCAAGTGATATCAGATGTTTGTGAATAAATTTAATGGGACTATTAGCCTAAGGAGGAAGATTGATTACCTCCAACTCGAAAATTTCCATGAGAAGTAATAGAATCATATATATCCATTGTGTCATCGATACACAGGTCATCATTAAATTAAAACTCATGCTTTATGTGTTTTTATCTACCAGAAGAACTATTGTTCTTATTAGAGATTCCCACTACTTCAAATCCTTGTTTTTAGAGAAATGGGTCCATAAATAAATAATATAAGAAGGATAGTAGTCTCCTTAATCATAATATGCATAAAAAACTCATTTTTTAAGGAATGTTCCCTGAGAATAATGCAACATGAGCATTATTACTCTGCTAAAAGGAATAAGAAAAGGATTTCAAGTGAAATGCACACAATGGTATACTAGAATCCTACTACACTACATGTCAATTGAAGGCAAATTAAGTGAATATTGTAAATTAAAATACCACAATAATAAGGGAAAAAGTCCCAAAAAAAGCATATACTTTCATATAGCATACAAAATCCATGAAATTATTCTAGATAGCAAGAGCCTCAAGATTTCCCCTAATAGCAGTGATCATTAGGGCAATGCATGGTTGGGTGAAGTCTCCTATTTGAGCCAACCTTTTGGCATGCTCAAGTTATTTCCTAATAAGTGTAGTATGTGTTCACAAAGAGAAAAACCCTAAGCCTTAGTGCTTTCATCCTCTGAAATTAGACTCACCCACGTTTGGGAGAAACGACCTTGTGAACTACCTATGCCAACATAATAGAATCACGATACAAGATGTTATTTGGAGGCTCTATAAATCCATCTACTCCCTCCATTCTTGCGTGACCTTTCACCAAAAATAAAAATACTTTTGACTTTTTCCACTAAAAAATAATTTCCTAGCAAAAACAAATCTCATGTATCCTGCAAAAGCCCACTATGCCCATCATGCTCAAAGATCAATGGCCTTGTAAATTGTTCCTAGTTGATCTTGTACTATGAATCCTTCAAAACATTTAAATAAAATTATTTATTCATTTTATAAATACCAAAAGTAAAGTCATAACATGGCTTATGTGTATTATGAACAACTCAAAGTTGTTTACAATATCATAATCAAAGGCAAATTTATGATATTGAATTTCATAAAACACTTTATGTGCCAAATGGGGCTATATATTTCATGTATACCTTGTTTCATATTTTAGTCCACCTTGTTTTGTATTTTAGTGTGAAGGTTTGATTTATCCTTCTCATTCAACCAATTATTTTGATTCAAAAAAATTCCTAAACCTTGACACAAGGTCATGCTTCAACCTCTACTGTTCAATTTCATCAATTCTTTAGCATTTCGTTGAGTCATCTGATGTTGAATGGTGACCTACTCGGTATGTAAGTGCCTGCCATTATAATAACCATAATCAAGCATATCATCTTCATCATAAATGGACAATATAGAGATATACATTACAAACAACCAAGTATTGGTGATAAGCCAACATCTGAGTAAAAACATAAACATAAATCCATATTTTTTTCAACATATATGTTGTTCTTGTACCAAAAGTGTATATGAAACATTAAATTCATAAATTAAAAACCATAAAAGATCAAAACTCTTATGTTACTATTTTTCCTAACAAAGTATTAAGATTCAGGAAATGGTTGGACTTCATAAGTGGAATATCACTTGTGTATACTTGTGTTCTCCATAGAGACCACAAGTTGGTTAGACTGACCCCACATGGATTCCAAACATGTGGTTCCTTTTGTGGACAAGTAGATTTGTCAATAGACATAAACCTTAAGGAAAACTTACTCTTTTAAAATAGTGAAGGAAATTTAGCAAGCTTGCAAGCATAGGAAGTGCCTTAGTGATTTTCATGAATGGATGTACTCGTTTATGTACTCCATATTTAGTTTATATCACATATTATGGTTCAAAATTTACTTGGATTCGTTAGAAATGTTTTTTTATTCATGAATTTTTAGTATTCTTGAAGATCCCATTCCAAAGAAGTCCTTTATCCTGCTACACAACAAAAAAATTGAGCTACCACAAATATTGTGTCAAGTTAAAGCCTAAAAGTAACATCATTTAAAAATATAGACTTATTGATTCAATGACTACAAAAGTAAAATGAATATGACCAACTCTCATAATTTAAATTGTGAGACTAAAAAATGGAAGATGAACAACCCCCAAGGCATAGTGAGGAAACATAACATGTAGAATATATGCAATGAAAACAAGACTGAGTACGTATGGCCAACTTGTAATCCTAATGTTCCCTTTCTGGAATGAGACCTTTTACATTTTCCAGATGCACATCAATATCAATCCAACAACTAATATTACTTAGGTTTGACTAAAATTTGACTGCTAAACAATATGGATGATGATATTCTTGTTAGTCTCAACTTCACTAACAAATTGAACTTTAGCATAACCAAAACCAACTCATTCAAGCAAAATCATGAGATTGGAATTTGACTACTCCCAAGGCCCAGTGAAGTAATACAATATGTTGAATGTGAAATGTTGGAACTTATTGCATTGTCATGGCTTCTTTCTCCTTTCTCGACAAAAAGAGCCAATACTTGCTGACACTTCCGAAGTTGTTCTTCTAAGTGAGAAAAGTGACAATCAGTTCCCCACTCACACTTCTTGTTAGTTCCATAAAAAAATTGAACGGATTTGTATGGAGGCAATGTAACTATCTTAGTAATAGGTATCTCCTTCACATTCAGAATAGAATATGAACTATTTATATGCTTGCAAGACTTTTTCTAAACCATTTTCCAAGTTGAATTTGTGGCATGCTCATATTCATGTCCACTGGAAGAGGAGAATTGTGAGGAAGACTCTACTTGGAACTTCTATGGAGCCTCTGAAACAATTTGTGAGAAATTTTTAGCCATTGGAGAATTTATAGGATGAGCAACAGGTTGTAAATAAGATACATGTTTGGGAGTAGACAAACTGTCTGAAAGCATTGAATCAGTCCTACATGATTTCTGGGAATGTGAATACTTGAACACTGTTAAATACTGTTGAATGAAATACATAATGCAAATTTGAGAAGTTATAATATTATCACATTCATCATTAAGTAATTCTTTATCATCTACTCAACAATGCACTAATCTCATATGAACATGCAAGTTGAATAGGATTTTGATTTCTCAAACCTTTTACATATCTATTGACTCCATGTTTGAGCAAGAGAGAAACACATGTAGGATGGTTATTATTCATAGCATAATGTAGAGGGGTCTCTCTTGTTTCTATCAGTATGATTTTACTTCCCCCATGATTCTTTATTATTAATAGGAGTGCTTCAAGGTGGTTTACCTGTGGTTGTGTGAACATGAGTAGCTCCTGTATTGTTTCTAGATGTTATGGTAGCACCAATATCTAAATTTGTTTCCACAAATAAACAATTTAAAATGCATCCATTGAGAGGAGTTGCATGTTTCAAAACCCATTGTAGAGCCTTACTATCATCTTGATCAGTTTCATTGACTGGAGCAACGGATGCTAACATAAGTGCATCATCATTTTCCTAGAAAACTCGAATCAAAAGAGACAAATAGTTTTTTGAATGTGTGTTCCAACTCTAGAAAAATTGGAGAATACATTCTAATATTTTTCTTTTAAGTCTACAGTTACTTTGTGAATCATAATTGTGCTTTATTTTATTAGATACCTTATCACAATCCCTTGCTAGACTACCATTCTTTCAATCAGTTTAACTTTGACATGAATTTGTATAATATTTTGAATTTATTTCTTCCCATTCATTAATATATTTCATGGATTTTATTTTAGGATTATTGTCATCCCAAGGACCCCAAATGTTTCTAGATTTCATTATTTCTCACACATCATTTTCCTTTAAATTAGTTGTTTTTACATTTCATAAAATTTTGAAATTTATCATCCAAGCTCATAGGACTTGAAGAGGCTAGTACTCTTCCTAACATATAATCAACTATTATTTCTCCATCCTATATATCAAATTATGACCATCTAATCATAACATTTATTATAGAACTCCTAACTTGTAAAAGGAAAACTAATGGAACTAATTCTAAACATTTGGAAAGATTGAGTGCAAGAGCAGCAAGAGTATCCTTGTAATCTCACTTGATCCCAATCTATTTCAGGACTTTTAGATCATTTTGCCCAATTCTTTTAACAATTTCAGATGCATCGGCAGACAAGTCCTAGTCAATATCCAAAGGCTTGGCGTCCATGAAGCTTCCTCTAGAGGCATCCTTCAATGCTAATTTAAGAGAGAATAATTTTCCCCCTTCTTCACAAGAATATTTACACATTTATGAGAATGATAAAAGCTTGCAAAATGTAAACCTGAACACTGATATGCCTCATCAACAACATCAACATCCATTGGTGTGAATATTTTAGAAGCTAACAAAAGGTCGCAACATCTCATAGAATCAAGCACACAAACATAATGTAAAAATCCTTTTAGTAACTTAAAAAATTCATGAGTCTCCATTAAACCATTTCTGTTACAAAATACTAATGATTAATGGTTTATTAACACATGAATAAAGATACAAATGAACACAAAAGTAAGTTACCAATTAACCAATGACATTATCTACAAGATAATTTTTATTTATTCACATAATACATATAATTTTGCACACAAAATTGTAAAATAATTCTAAATAAATATATAGAGAAAACTATAACTAAATCGGCTAAGAAAATAATCTCTTCTAAATATTTTTACTACCATATCAACAATTAGCAATTGTAATTACAAAATTTCAACGTAAGTGAGTAATATTTTCAATGGGTAGAAAGAATAATAGAATGACATGGTAATGTCAAAATATTGTCATATATATGTCGCTGAAAGAATTCTTAATCCCTTTGAGTCTACATAGTTATATTTCTTACAATATGATAACTAACATTAAAAGAAAATGTAAATGAAAGATTATGTACTATTAGAAATGAAGTGGACTATTTATCATGTTTTTAGCGACCAAAATCCACCATCATATTCTTTTTGAAATTTAGCCATTTTTTCCTTCCATTCATTTTACATTCGCCTGTAGATTTCATTTAGATAAATTCCATTTTCATTCTCAGTTAGAATTTATAGTATTCTCTAACTAGTGCTAGTACCTATTATGATTTATATTTCCTCATAGAAGATTGGGTTTTTCTTTTTGGGTGTACCTCTCCAGATAATGAATATTTGGGGCCATCACTTATGGGGGTCTAGGGTTATATAAGGTTTGGTGCCTATAAATACCAATTTTTTTTCTAAAATATTCTTTGTTCATATCCATTGAATATTTCAGTAAGATCTGATATATCTTCCCTTTTGTGAATTCCAGTAACGATGTCATCCATAAGAAGGATGATAGATCAAAGATAGTTTAAAGAATCAATGTCATTCATTTCAACCTATGTTGATTACTATCTCTACCCGGGTGAATGCCTCTCTTGTATTGTCATGCTAGCACGGTTTTGTAACTAGGAGTGTCAAGAATATCCAAATTCATTGAAGGCATAGTGTTTTAGTGATGTTACCTCCCTTTTCATGTCCAAAGGTGTATGTGGTGGTCAACTGATCAATGTTTGTAGCTAGTGGGACTAGGAAGACGATGGTCTCCAACAAGGTCCACCGAGGTTGATTAGAATGACACCTCTAACGAATGAATTTATGTGAGTATTCCTATTGAAACCTAAACATCAAAATAACCTATTGTACACCAGTATTCTTATTGAAGCATGAACATCAAAATGATCCTCTATCTAGTTACTGCAAACATTCCTACTTGAAGTTGGATATAAAAATTAACCTCTATGTAACTAAAGTTGTAAACATTTATAGTAGACCTTGTATTTAGAGTTGCCTTGCTTCAAAATTTGAAGGAAATAATATAAGGAGGAAAATTCAATAAATTTACAATCTTTCCATCAAATTCATCATTTTTGTAGCTAAGTACAAAGTACTACTAAAACCTCACTATGGACATTTATGGCATAAAGGTTTCACAATTTAATGTTAAAATAAAAATTTGAAGGAAAGAATATTATAAGGCAGCTTCAATAAATTTACAATCTTTCCCTCATAATCAACCTTTCTGTAGCTAAGTACAAAGTACTATTAAAATTGAATATGGACATTTCTAGGTTAAAATGTCACAATTTTAACTTTAAATAAAGAATACGATACAAATACTTCAACAAATTTAGAAATGTTAACTCAAAAGTAAATGATTGAATTAATTTGAGATGAAATAAATTTGAGAATAAGTTGAATTTCGAAAATTTACTACTCTCACTCTTCAAACCCAAACTAGAGACACAAATAATATTCTAGGAATTCAAAGAAATCGTTATGCTAAGTTAAATTTTTGACATATCTAGCTTAAGTGAACGGGGACAAAAAAAGGAATACAATTTGCATTGTGATACCTACTGATCCAGCAAAAGATGAATATGCACTATTAGACCACACTCTTCGCACAGTAAGTGAAGAAAATCCATTGGCTATTGTCATTGTTGTTGCACTGGTATTCCAACAATCTTATTCTCCTTGGAGATTACAACCTTCTCATTCCTCCCAGGATATAGGAAATATTCGCGAATTGTAGCTTAAGTTTAGGTGCATCGGCTTGTCAAACTTAAAAGAAGCATCATATAAAATAGTATCATCCCCAACATACCAAGAAAAATGCCAGGCTAGATCATATTGTATAAGTTATGGAAACTCATGTGTGAAACACCATAGATGAACCCTGAAGTCCCTCATCCTGATAGAACCCCTCACTGCCACTAAAGAAAATGGGAAATAGGTTGTCTTCTGCATTCCATGATGACAGTATAGTTGTTTCCCTTGGAAATTTCATATGTAACTGTATGTAACCATGTAGATGTTATCGTCATGGTCCTTGTAAAGGTTTTTTTTTCCCCCCTATAGTCGCCCAGATTTGAACCTTGACCTCATCCCCACCATGAGGAAGGCACTTCCGATTAGAATCAGGTGTCGAGCCCTCAACTACACCTTCAATTCCCATGTCAGTGGCAATGAATTTAACCTAGTTGACTAGACCTATGGGTTTATTGGTCGCCTCCTACTCTGCTTCCTCGATATCTCCCTCTAGCTATTGTTGAGCATTGTTACCACATAATTAAATGTGCATGGAAAGCATCTTTGGTTGTGGTTTCTTTCTATTTTCCTCTTTAATCTAGGCATCATCTGCCTACTTCATCCAAAGTGGTCTACCTATACTCCTCCCTTCCTATTTCAAAACCTCATAAAGTCTGAAAACCTAAATTCTGTTTATTTGTGAACTAATTTTAATATAAAAATTAAAACCATGTACGTGACCTCAAAAATGTTTTTAAGATGAAATGTTAATTTGTCTTAAACAATTTTCTTGAATAGGCCCTTTGTATATGTGTGTGTGTGTGTGTGTTTGTGTGTGTGAAAAGCCTCATATGCACATTAGAGACGAGCCTCATACTTAAAGGTGGAGTCCAAATAGGTAGTAGATAAGGAAAATAGAACCATACGTTCATTTTCTCATCTATGAAGCTATTAATAGTGTTTGTCACATAATCCTTACCAAATGAACACCTGTGAAGTTTCATTCCAGTAATATAAGTGCATAAAATATAAATATCTACGTATATAACACAATTAAATAGGGATGCATGGAGCATAACAACCCTTTGCACATAAGAGTTGGGTAATGAACAAATTTAGATTGATTTAGCAAAGAAATGTAGGTAGTATCATTGTTGAATTTATTAGGATCATGTGGCTTGTTTGTTCTTAATTGAAGGTGCATGGTTGTCTCCTATAAGGTCCAAAAGAGTATGAATTCAAAATATTTGATACCATGTGTATGGCCTATAATTTTAGTTTTTTCTGAGAAGCAAAATTTTAAGTAAAATCTATCAACATATATCATTCATAGCAACACAATTCCTTCAACAAAATTACTAGCTAAACCTGCCAATATGAATATATATAAGTACTTATTTTTCCCATATGATGTCCATCCTTGGATGGCATTTCTCCATAGGAAAATCCAATTCCCATGATTCTATTATTAAATTGATCAATTACTCTATGCTATCTAGGATCAGCCTCCCCATCTCCCAAACTGTGAAGACTTTGGTCTCAAAGTCTTCTATCCCTCGTGTCCAAAACTCCAAGAACAATGCTCAAGCTTCCTAGGTTTTTGTGTGAGTCTAGAGCCCCCAACTCACCCCTTAGCTTCATTCCATCACAATCTCTCTTCATAGTAACTTTGTTTCCTTCTGCCTCTTGTCCACGAACAAAAAAAAAAAAAACATCTACACCCCATTCGATTTTCTTATAGCATGAGGTTTCTTCTCTGCCAATAAATCCTCCCACCACCTACCCATAAAATATTTGTTAAGATTCAATTAGTCGCATGTCTTCTCCATCTAATAATGAATGGACTTTATTATTATTATTTGTTTATTCAGTCACATACCATTTGATGTGGTCATAAATGTATTTTATTGAGTTTAGGTGGTCACCCTCTTTTATTTTATATATATATTAAAGATCAAAGGTGTTTTATATATTATCATCAAAGAAAACCAGAGTACAAAATGTATCCCGGCGACCCTCCTAGATTATTTTATACCAAAATTGTTAGTGAGGAGAGATGAAGAATGTTGAAGATATGAGTATAAAACCATTATTTCTGAAAGGATTATCAAGCTTACAAAGTAAAAAGAAGGAAAAATTGAAAGAGAATCTGAAAACATCATATCAAAGAGGTGGTTGAGTAGGAAGCACAAGAGGTTCTGCAAGGAGGACATCTCTCTCATGCATGCAGAAGTCAATATGCTCTACTCGAGCCTCCAAGTCGTGTAGATGCTCATTGATACGTCACTTGTTCTCGTGGATTCTCTCCAGTTGTTCCACACATTCACCGAAGTTGAATTGAATATCATTCATGTACGCCACTAATTCATTTCTATCTTCATAATGATGATCTCTAAGGATGTCTAGGTTGGCCTGAACCCCTCAGATCTATTCAAAAATTGATTCCCATGTAGCCAGTGCCTCCACTAAACTTAGTGAGTGACTGTGGGCATGGGCCATCTCTCCCACACATTCTTAACTTTCAGAATCTTTCATGGATAATCTCTGAATGTTGGCTTGGTGCCCAAAAGGGCCTTTCTTCCCACCTCCGTGGCGAGGTCAACCTCACAGATGGGGCATGGATGATGGCACCTGATAACCACTGAACAAAAATACAGGAGAGAGCCTAGCCAACTAGAAGGAATTACCTACCAAAACATGAAAAAACAAACTAGGAACCCACCACAAACACAATACATTTTCCCCAAGACCAAGACTAAGATGATACTCGCACAAAGCCAGGGTGGTTTGAGAGATGAATGGCCTTAAGCTAAAGATGCAACCCAAGGAGGAGTTGCCCACCTTCACTATCTATAACTACCCAATTCCCTAGGAAAAAACATCCTCGACAATAGACCACAACCAGAACTGGAGGAGATTGATGGGAACTCTTAGGCTGAGACCACAAGACATCAAAACCAAAACCAAAACCAAATTATATAGTAACAAGTTTAGGATAGAAAGAGTAGCAATGTGTAGAAGATGACTAGATTTTCTAAATTTCTGGAATTTTCCTTCTGAGGTGTCTGGCTATAAACGAACCAACCACAGAATCTGGAGACATGATTCAGGAGCATCCAGACTTAGCCAACAATGTGAAAGTTTGTTCACATGTTGTGTCTAAACAAGTTGAAATTCATTGACCTGATTGGTCAAAAGGCAATTTTACTAAGAGGGTTTGATCTCTCAAGAAATGAGTTGTATTTCATTATTGTAATAAGTTAGAAATTGTCTTATTTTAGGCTCAAAGATGAGTTGTTAGCATAGGTGTGAGATAGAGCTAGGAATTAGAAGATTTGCTATTAGATTTATTAAAAATAGGGATTGATCTGTTAGACGCAGTTAGAGTGATATCCGTTTTATAAAAGGGAGGAAAAATGTAATGAAAAAGAGAGAGGACTGAGGAGTGGATTTAATGGAGCGAGAGAAAAATAGTGTGTGGATTGTATTTTGAGACAGAGGTCTTTATTTGTGTAGTCAGGCCCAAGGCCGAGACTCTGTAACTCTTTTATTATGAATAAATTGGTGTTCTGTGCATGATTATATATACAGCCTGTGGAGATCCTCGAATGCTTGATTTCTCTATATTCGAATGAAATTGATGCTTACATTGTTTTCCCACTTTACAATAGATAAACATTGAGTTAAAAGAATAATCGACGAGTTAAATATATCGTTTTGGTCCTGCAAGTGGAAAACCCAAATTACACTAAGAATTGTCGCAAAAAACATTTGGATTGGGAATACAGACTTCAAATATTATGGATGGAGGCTTTTAATGTTATCGGGTCCGTGGACCCCAAATCACATCGTTTTAGTGGAGAGGAACCGGCTTGTTGAACCACCGACTTTCGACATTGCGATACAACCGAATCTGAAATGGTATAGAGAAGGGTTGATAATCTATTGAGTCCATGAAGGGCTATCGCATCACAGCTTTGAAAGCATAAGGAGCCTGGTAATTGGACAATGCGACTTGTGAGCAGGCAATTAAATCACAACCGTTAGATTGCGATCAACCGTGACAGTTGGATCGCCAAACGGTCTCACTAAAGTGAATGGTATTTCAGGCGCACAAAAGGTTGTAAGTGGTTTAGTGGTATGGCACCTGATCCCATGGAAAGGTTGCCACGTAGCAAAGGTAGAGGGGAATAAAACCATATATCGGGTAGTTAAACCCCGGTATATTGTTCCACCCAAAATCTCTAACAACCATCAGATCTCACTGATCCTGATCGATGGTTCCAAAGCATCGGTGCATTGACTTTCGGCGTACGATAAGCGCGCCAATATAAAAAGGTAAATATCAATCTTTTGCATGGTTTTTCAATGTATTTTGGGAAAAAGGAAAACAGTTGGGTTATAGTTTAAAAGGGGTCTGCGGGGTGAGTTTTGGGTTTTCCTGAGTCGGCTTCCACGCTGCGTCATTTGTGCTAATGGAGCAGAAGAAAGGGTATTTTGCAGCGAAAATGCTGCTAAGGAGAAGATCTGGCATTGGTTGAGGAAGACCTGAAGTAAATAAAATTCTACTAGAAGAGGTATGGAGTCTGTGGACGAGAATTCAGGCAATTAAGACTGCCCAGAGAAGAGCACCTAATGAAGGAGATGAAAGTTCTTTAAAAGAATCTCCTACGAAGGAAGTAGATGAAGACAATGAAACTACCAAAGTCATCAAGATGTTGACGAAAGTAGGACGAAAACCTAAGGCAGAAATTCCTATGTATGAAGGGAGTCTGAATGCAGAAGACCTAATGGATTAGATCATATCCTTAGAACAATACTTTGACTATGAAGAGGTTGATGAGAGGAAGATGGTGAAGCTTGCAGTTACTAGATTGAGGGGTCGTGCAGCTATTTGGTGGGACAAGGTACAGAAATCAAGAACGAGGAAAGTGAAGTCTAAGATCAAGCTATGGGACAAAATCGTAAGTAAAATGAAAGCCAAGTTTTTGCCTAAAGACTATCATTTGAATCTTCATAAACAATTGCAAAATTTAAGGCAAAAAGGAATATTTGTTAAAGAATATACAGAAGAGTTTTATAGATTGAGTATTAGAGCAGGGCATGTAGAGGATGATGTAGAAAAGGTAGCTAGATATATCAATGGCTTAAGGTATGATATACGAGATGAGATTAAATTGTTAAGTTTGAATACTATTGAGGAAGCCTATCAAGCAAGTTTGAGGGCAGAAGAAAAGATATTGAGAAAATAGAGTCAAAGGAATAGAGGAAAAAGCTCAGTAAGAGGTAGAGGAACTACCAAACCAAGGGGACAACAACAGAGGGGAGAAGTTAACAGAGGAAGATTTATGCCCAGAGGAAGAGGGCGAGGAAGAGATGTTCGGTGTTACACATGTAGAGAATGGGGACATATGTCATGGGACTGTTCTCATAATAAACCAGCAAGTCAGAGGAATGTAAATGTGGCTGAGGTAAAGCCAAAACCACCTTGACTTGTGGAAAAGGAAGAACCCCATGAAGTAGGTGAATCTCTGTTATTGAGAAGGACATTGCTTAGGGCAGAGCTGGAGATTGGAGAACCAACACAGAGGAAGAATTTGTTTAGAACTACCTGTAAATAAAAAGGTAAGTGCTGCAAAGTAATAATTGACAGTGGAAGCACTGAGAATCTTGTTTCTATAGAGATGGTGGACAAGCTCGGACTAGCAAAGACCATGCACCCTACTCCTTACAAGGTATCATGGTTACAGAAGGGACATCAAATTATTGTGACTGAATAGTGCCAGGTGGAGATACAAATTGGTACATATAAAGATGTGATATTATGTGATGTAATGCCTGTAGATGCATGCCATGTATTGCTGGGAAGACCATGGAAATTTGATCGAAAAGCTATTCATGATGGAAGGAGAAACACTTATACTCTAGAGAAGTATGGAACTAAACACACATTGCTACCATTGAAGGATGATGCTGACAAAGGAACACCTGGAAATAGTATTATGCTTATAAGTGGAAAGGATCTACTGCAGGAAGTAGTGAAGAACGAGGAGTTGCATTTTGTTATTGTGCGAAGACCAAAGGTAATTTTGACTTCCACAAACTAAGATGATTTGCCTGAAACAGTTAAAATAATGTTAGATGATTTTCCTGATATTATTGTGGATGAGTTTCCAAATGCATTGCCATTGATCAGGAGTATTAGTCATCATATTGACCTAATACTAGGAGCAAGTTTGCCAAATAAAGTAGCATACAGATTAACTCCTCAAGAGAACACAGAAGTTGGAAGGCAAGTGCAGGAGTTGATGGATAAGGGGCTAATCAAAGAAAGTTTTAGTCCATGTGTTGTACCAACAGTACTCAGTCCAAAGAAAGGAGGAGAATGGCGTATGTGAATAGATTCCAGAGCCATCAACAAGATCACTATCAGGTATACATTTCCTTTGCCACACATGGATGATTTAATGGAATGTTTGAGTGGATCAAAATACTTTACTAAAATAGATTTGAAGAGTGGATATCATCAAATAAGAATCTGAAAAGGCGATGAGTGGAAGATTGCATTTAAAACAAATAGTGGGTTGTATGAGTGGTTAGTGATTCCTTTTGGACTCACTAATGCACCTAGCACATTTATGAGATTAATGAATGAAGTCTTGAAGGAGTATGCAGGAAAGTTTGCTATTTTTTATCTTGATGATATTCTAGTTTTTAGTAAAAGTAAAGAAGAACATTTAGAGCATCTTAAGTTGGTTCTAAGAACTCTGCAGAAAGAGAAACTACTGATAAATCTGAAGAAATGTAGTTTCATGAAGGAAGAACTAGTTTACTTGGGATTTATAGTTTCTAAAGAAGGCTTGAAGATGGATCCAGAGAATGTCCAAGTAATTTGGAACTGGACTACTCCCAAGAAATATATTTAGGGTAAGAAGCTTCCATGGTCTTGTAAGTTTTTACAGAAAGTTTATCAAAGGGTTTAGTCAGATTTGTGCACATGTTCTTGAAACAATTAAGGATATCAATTTTCTATTCAAGGGGATAGAAGCAGCAAACAAAAATTTTAATTTTCTAAAGAAGAAAATCACAGAGGAACCAATTTTAGATTTTCCTGATTTTGAGAAAGTCTTTCAAGTAGAAACATATGCTAGTGGAGTTGCAGTTGGAGCAGTTCTGAGTCAGGAGCAAAGACCGATAGCATACTTCAGTGATAAATTGAATTATGCAAAGAAGAAATATTCTTCTTATGATAAAGAGTTTTATGCTATTGTGTAGGCCTTGAAAAAATGGATACATTATTTGCTGCCAAAAGAGTTCATATTGTATTAATACAATCATGCCTTATAGTTCATCAATAACCAGCCGAAGTTGAATTAGAAACATGCCAAGTGGGTAGAATTTCTACAAAGATTTACTTTTGTAATAAAGCACAAGAGTGGTAAGTTAAATAAAGTAGCAGATGTGTTGAGCAGGGTAAGTTTTATTGTGCAAGAATTCAAAGTGGGTGTTGTAGGATTTGAGGAAATGATTGAAATGTACAAGGATGATGCAGATTTCAAAGGTATCTACACAACAATTTAGAATCCAATGAATCATAACAGAAGTCAGTGGTTGGACTATCTCATTCAAGGAGGCCTATTGTTTAAAAACAACAAGTTTTGTATTCCCAAGTGTTCCACGAGGGAAAACATAATAAAGGAGAAACATAGTGGATGATTATTTGGTCACTTTGGACAAGATAAAACCTTTTCTCAGGTGAATGCTTTTTATTATTGGCCAAAAATGCATACTGATGTTAAGAAGTTTGTTGCGAAATGTAGGATATGTCAGCATGCTAAAGGAAGGAGTTAGAATACAAAATTATACCAGCCATTGCCAATACCAAACCGATCGTGGGATACAATTAGCATGGATTTTGTTCTGGGATTACCAAAAACCCATAGAGGGAATGATTCCATTTATGTTGTAGTAGATAGATTTTCCAAGATGGCACATTTCATTGCATGTAGGAAAACTAGTGATGCAACACACATAACTAATTTATTATTTTCAGAGATTGTAAGATTACATGGGTTGCCTATAAGTATTGTGTCCGATAGAGATACAAATTTTGTAATGAATTTTTGGAGAACTCTTTGGAGGAAATTGGGAGCTCACCTCAGTTTTAGTTCAACATACCATCCTCAAACAGATGGATAGACCGAAGTAGTAAACAAGAGCTTGGGGAATATATTGAGGAGTTTAGTGTATCAAAATCCTAAGCAATGGGATTTAGCACTAGCTCAAGCTAAGTTTTCTTATAATGATACTCCCAACCGAAGTATTGGAATGAGTCCATTTCATATTGTTTTTGGAATGAATCCAAGAGGTGTGTATGAGCTCAGGGATTTGGGTAAATAGGAGACCAGAAATGAAAAAGCTGAGGAGTTTGTAGAACAGATGCAGAGACTACGGGATGAAGTTAAAGGAAGATTGAATGAAAACAACAACAAATACAAACAGAGGGTAGATCTGAAAAGAAGAGAGAAATAATTCCAAGTGGGAGATTTAGTGATGGTGTATTTGAGAAAAGAAATATTTCCTATTAAAACTTACAATAAACAAAAAATGAAAAAGATAGGACCATGTAAAATTGTAAGGAATTTTTTCAGCTAATGCATATAAAATTGAGTTGCCATAAGGGATTAGAATATCACCCATATTTAATGTTGCATATTTGTATCCATACAAAGAGGTAGAGACAGAGCTATAGGAGGAAACTACAAGAGATGAAGTTCAACCTATGAACTGGGAAGAACAAATGCCAAAGACAACTAAGAAGGAAGTGGAAGCTGTTTTGGAGAAAAGAGTATCCAAAAGAACTAGAGGACAAACTTATTTCCAATATCTAGTCAAATGGAAAGGATAGCCAGTGGAGGATGCTAGCTGGTTGACAACAAAAGAATTGCAGAAGTATGGAGTAAGTCCTAAAAGTTTGAAGGACGATTCTCTTCCTCCCCGGGAGTCTGATGTAGGAGCATCCAGACTTACCCAGTAATGTGAAAGGTTGTTCACATGTTGTGGCTAAACAAGTTGAAATTCATTGACCTGATTGGTCAAAAGGCAGTTTGAGAGGGTTTGATCTCTCAAGAAATGAGTTGTATTTCATTATTATAATAAGTTAGAAATTGTCTTATTTTATGCTGAAAGATGAGTTTTTATCATAGGTGTGAGATAGAGCTAGGAATTAGAAGATTTGTTGTTAGATTTATTAAAAATAAGGATTGATTTGTTCGACACAGTTAGAGTGATATCCCATTTATAAAAGGGAGGAAAAATGTAATGAAAAAGAGAGAGGATTGAGGAGTGGATTTAGTGGAGCGAGACAAAAATAGTGTGTAGATTGTATTTTGAGACAAAGGTCTTTACTTGTGTAATCAGGCCCAAGTCCAAGACTCTATAACTCTTTTATTATGAATAAATTGGTGTTGTGCGCATGATTATATATTCAGCCCGTGGAGATCCTTGAATTCTTGTTTTCTTTGTATTCGGATGATATTGATGCTTGCTCTGTTTTCCCACTTTACAATAGATAAACATTGAGTTTAAAAAATAATCGATGAGTTAAATATATTGTTTTGGTCCCGCAAGTGGAAAACCTAAATTACACTAAGAATCATTACAAAACGCATTTGGATTGGGAATCCAGACTTCAAATATTATGGACGGAGGCTTTTAATGTTATCAGGTCCATGGACCCCAAATCGCATTGCTTTAGTGGAGAGGAACCGACTTCTTGAACCACCGACTTTCGACATTGCAATACAACTGAATCTGAAATGGTATAGAGAAGGGTTGATAATCTATCAGGTCCACGAAGGGCTATCGCATCACAGCTTTGAAAGCATAAGGAGCTTGGTAATTGGACAGTGCGACTTGTGAGTGGGCAATTAAATCACAACCATTGGATTGCAATCAACCGCGACCGTTGGATCGCCAAACACTCTCACTACAGTGAATGGTATTTCGGGTGCGCAAAAGGTTGTAAGTGGTTTTAGTGGTCCGACACCCGATCCCATTGAAACGTTGCCACGTAGCAAAGGCAGAGGGGAATAAAACCGTATATTGGGCGGTTAAACCACAGTATATTATTCCACCCGAAATCTCTAACAACCGTCAAATCTCACTGATCCAGATTGATGGTTCCAAAGCATTGGTGCATTGAATTTCGACGTACGATAAGAGCGCCAATATAAAAAGGTAAATATCAATGTTTTGCATGGTTTTTCAATGTATTTCGGAAAAAGGAAAACAATTGGGTTATAGTTTAAAAGGGATCTGTGGGGTGAGTTTGGGGTTTTCCTGAGTCAGCTTCCACTCTACGTCATTTGTGCTATCGGAGCAGAAGAAAGGGTTGTTTGCAGCGAAAATGCCACCAAGGAGAGGAGCTGGCATTGGTTGAGGAAGACCTGAAGCAAATGCAATTCTACTGGAAGAGGTACGGAGTTTGCAGACGAGAATGGAGACAATTGAGACTACCCAAAGAAGAGCACCTGATGAAGGAGATGAAAGTTCTTTAAAAGAATCTCCTGTGGAGGAAGTAGACGAAGACAATGAAACTACCAAAGTCATCAAGATGTTAGCAAAAGTAGGAGGAAAACTTAAGGTGGAAATTCCTATGTATGAAGGGAGTTTTAACACAGAAGAGCTAATGGATTGGATCAGATCCTTAGACCAGTACTTTGACTATGAAGAGGTTGATGAGAGGAAGATGGTGAAGTTTGCAGTTGGTAGATTGAGGGGTCATGTTGCTATCTGGTGGGACGAGGTACAACAATCAAGAATGAGGAAAGGGAAGTCTAAGATCAAGCTATGGGACAAAATGGTAAGTAAAATCAAAGCCAAGTTTTTTCCTAAAGACTATCATTTGAATCTTCATAAACAATTGCAAAATTTAAGGCAAAAAGGAATGTCTGTTAAAGAATATACAGAAAAGTTTTATAGATTGAGTATTAGAGCAGGGCATGTAGAGGATGATGTAGAAAAGTGGCTAGATATATCAATGGCTTAAGGTATGATATACAAGATGAGATTAGCTTGTTAAGTATAAAGACTATTGAGGATTCCTATCAAGCAGGTTTGAAGGCAGAAGAAAACATATTGAGAAAATAGAGTCAAAGGAATAGAGGAAAACTCAGTAAGAGGTAGAGGAAATACCAGACCAAGGGGACAACAACATCAGCATGAAGTAGGAAGCTCAAGTAGTAGACCACCACAGAGGGGAGAAGTTAACAGAGGAAGATTTATGCCCAGAGGAAGAGGGTGAGGAAGAGATGTTCGGTGTTACACATGTGGAGAATAGGGATATATGTCATGGGACTGTTCTCATAATAAACCAGCAAGTCAATGGAATGCAAATGTGGCTGAGGCAAAGAAAAACCACCTCGACTTGTGGAAAAGGAAGAACCCCATGAAGTAGGTGAATCTCTGTTATTGAGAAGGACTTTTCTTGGGGAAGAGCTGGAGATTGGTGAACCAGCACAGTGGAAGAATTTGTTTATAATTAGTTGTAAATCAAAAGGTAAGTACTACAAAGTAATAATTGACAGTGGAAGCACTAAGAATCCTTTTTCTACAGAGATGGTGGACAAGCTCGGACTAGCAAAGACCATGTACCCTACTCCTTACAAGGTATCATGGTTACAAAAGGGACATCATATTATTGTGACTGAACAATGCAAGGTGGAGATACAAATTGGTACGTATAAAGATGTGAAATTATGTGATGTAATTCCTATGGATGCATGCCATGTATTACTGTGAAGACCACGGAAATTTGATCGAAAAGCTATTCATGATGGAAGGAGAAACACTTATACTTTGGAGAAGGATGGAACTAAACACATATTGCTACCATTGAAGGACGATGCTGACAAAGGAACACCTGGAAATAATATTATGCTTATAAGTGGAAAGGAGCTATTGCAGGGAGTAGTGAAGAACGAGGAGTTGCATTTTGCTATTGTGCAAAGACCAAAGGTAATTTTGACTTCCACAAACTTGGATGATTTTCTTAAAGAAGTTAAAATGCTATTAGATGATTTTGCTGATATTATTGTGCATGAGTTGCCAAATGCATTGCCACCAATTAGGAGTATTAGTCATCATATTGACCTAATACCAGGAGCAAGCTTGCCAAATAAAGTAGCATACAGATTAAATCCTCAAGAGAACACAAAAGTTGGAAGGCAAGTGCAGGAGCTGATGGATAAGGGGCTAATCAGAGAATGTCTTAGTCCATGTGCTATACCAACAATACTTAGTCCAAAGAAAGGAGGAGAATGGCGTATGTGCACAGATTCCAGAGCCATCAACAAGATCACTATTAGGTACAGATTTCCTTCGCCACACATGGATGATTTAATGGAATGTTTGAGTGGATCAAAATACTTTACTAAAATAGATTTGAAGAGTGGATATTATCAAATAAGAATCTGGAAAGGTGATGAGTGGAAGACTGCATTTAAAACAAATAGTGGGTTGTATGAGTCGTTAGTGATTCCTTTTGGATTCACTAATGCACCTAGCACATTCATGAGATTAATGAATGAAGTCTTGAAGGAGTATGCAGGCAAGTTTGTTATTGTTTATCTTGATGATATTCTAGTTTTTAGTAAAAGTAAAGAAGAACATTTAGAGAATATTAAGTTGGTACTAAGAACTCTGCAGAAAGAGAAACTACTGATAAATTTGAAGAAATGTAGTTTCATGAAGGAAGAACTAGTTTACTTGGGATTTATAGTTTCTAAAGAAGTCTTGAAGATGGATCTAGAGAAAGTCCAAGCAATTTGGAACTGGTCTACTTCCAAAAATATATTTAGGGTAAGAAGCTTCCATGGTCTTGTAAGTTTTTATAGAAAGTTTATCAAAGGCTTTAGTGGGATTTGTGCACCCATTCTTGAAACAATTAAGGATATCAATCAACAATTCAAGGGGACAGAAGCATTAGACAAAAAATTTAATTTTCTAAAGAAGAAAATCACAGAGGAACCAATTTTAGCTTTGCCCGATTTTGAGAAAGTCTTTCAAGTAGAAACATATGCTAGTGGAGTTGTAGTTGGAGCAGTTCTGAGTCAGGAGCAAAGACCGATAGCACACTTCAATGAGAAATTGAATTATGCAAAGAAGAAATATTCTTCTTATGATAAAGAGTTTTATGCTATTGTGCAGACCTTGAAAAAATGGATACTTTATTTGCTGCCGAAATAATTCATATTGTATTAGGACAGTCATGTCTTACAGTTCATCAATAACCAACTGAAGTTGAATTAGAAACATGGCAAGTTGGTAGAATTTCTACAAAGCTTTACTTTTTTAATAAAGCACAAGAGTGGTAAGTCAAATAAAGTAGCAAATTCATTGAGCAGGGTAAGTTTTATTGTTCAAGAATTCAAAGTGGGTGTTGTAGGATTTGAGGAAATGATTGAAATGTACAAGGATGATGTAGATTTCAAAGATATCTATACAATAGTTCAGAATCCAATAAGTCATAGCAGAAGTCAGTGGTTGGACTGTCTCATTCAAGGAGGCCTATTGTTTAAAAACAACAAGTTTTGTATTTTGAAATGTTCCATGATGGAAAACATAATAAAGGACAAACATAGTGGAGGATTATCTAGTCACTTTGGACAAGATAAAACCTTTTCTCGGGTGAATGCTTTTTATTATTGGCAAAAAATGCAGACTGATGTTAAGAAATTTGTTGAGAAATGCAGGATATGTCAGCATGCTAAAGGAAGGATTCAGAATACAGGATTGTACCATCCATTGCCAATACCAAACCGATTGTGGGATGCAATTAGCATGGATTTTGTTCTGGGATTACCAAAAACCCAAAGAGGGAATGATTCCATTTATGTTATAGTAGATAGATTTTCCAAGTTGGCACATTTCATTGCATGTAGGAAAACTAGTGATGCAACACACATAGCTAATTTATTCTTTTCAGAGATTGTAAGATTACATGGGTTGCCTGTAAGTATTGTGTTTGATAGAGATACAAATTTTGTAGGGCATTTTTGGAGAACTCTTTGGAAGAAATTAGGAGCTAACCTCAGTTTTAGTTCAACCTACCATCCTCAAACAGATGGACAGACCGAAGTAGTAAACATGAGCTTGGGGAATATATTGAGGAGTTTAGTGTATCAAAATCCTAAGCAGTGGGATTTAGCACTAGCTCAAGCTAAGTTTGCTTATAATGATACTCCAAATTGAAGTACTGGAATGAGTCCATTTCATATTGTTTCTAGAATGAATCCAAGAGGTGTGTATGAGCTCAGGGATTTGGGTAAATAGGAGACCAGAAGTGCAAAAGCTAAGGAGTTTGCAGAACAAATGCAGAGACTACAGGAAGAAGTCAAAGGAAGATTGTAGGAAAACAACAAAAAATACAAATAGAGGGTAGATCTGAAAATAAGAGAGAAAGAATTCCAAGTGGGAGATTTAGTGATGGTGTATTTAAGGAAAGAAAGATTTGCTGTTAAAACTTACAATAAACAAAAAATGAAAAAGATAGGACCATGTAAAATTGTAAGGAGTTTTTTCAGCTAATGCATATGAAATTGAGTTACCAGAAGGGATTGGAATGTCACCCATATTTAATGTTGCAGATTTATATGCATACAAAAAGGTAGAGATAGAGCTATAGGAGGAGACTACAAGAGATGAAGTTCAACCTGTGAACTAGGAAGAACAAATGCCAAAGACAACTAATAATGAAGTGGAAGCTGTTTTGGAGAAAAGAGTATCCAAAAGAACTAGAGGATAGACTTATTTCCAATATCTAGTCAAATGGAAAGGACAGCGAGTGGAGGATGCTAGCTGGTTGACATCAACAAAATTGCAAAAGTATGGAGTAAGTCCTGAAGGTTTGAAGGATGATTCTTTTCTTTCTTGGGAGTCTGATGTAGGAGTATCCAGACTTACCCAGCAATGTGAAAGTTTATTCACATGTTATGGTTAAACAAGTTGAAATTGATTGACCTGATTGGTCAAAAGGAAGTTTTACTAAGAGGGTTTGATCTCTCAAGAAATGAGTTGTATTTAAGTATTATAATAAGTTAGAAATTGTCTTATTTTATGCTCAAAGATGAGTTGTTAGCATAGGTGTGAGATAGAGCTAGGAATTAGAAGATTTGATGTTAGATTTATTAAAAATAGGGATTGATTTGTTAGACACAGTTAGAGTGATATCCGATTTGTAAAAGGGAAGAAAAATGTAATGAAAAAGAGAGAGGATTGAGGAGTAGATTTAGTGGAGCGAGAGCAAAATAGTGTGTAGATTGTATTTTGAGACAGAGGTCTTTATTTGTGTAATCAGGCCCAAGGCTAAGACTTTGTAAATCTTTTATTATGAATAAATTGGTGTTGTGCACATGATTATATATACAGCCCGTGGAGATCCTTGAATTCTTGTATTCTCTATATTCGAATGATATTGATGCTTGCTCTATTTTCCCGATTTACAATAGATAAACATTGAGTTAAAAGAATAATCGACGAGTTAAATATATCGTTTTGGTCCCGCTAGTGGAACACCCAAATTACACTAAGAATCATCGCAAAACACATTCAGATTGGGAATTTGGACTTCAAATATTATGGACGGAGGCTTTTAATGTTATTGGGTCTGTGGACCCCAAATCACATCGCTTTAGTGGAGAGGAACCAGTTTGTTGAACCATCGAATTCCAACATTGCAATACAACTAGATCCGAAATGGTATAGAGAAGGGTTGATAATCTATTGGGTCCATGAAGGGCTATCGCATCGCAACTTTGAAAGCCTAAGAATCTTGGTAATTGGACAGTGCAACTTGCGAGCGGGCGATTAAATCGCAACCGTTGGATCGTGATCAACCACGATTGTTGGATCACCAAGCGTTCTCACCACGTAGCAAAGGCAGAGGGGAATAAAACCATATATCGGGCGGTTAAACCCCAGTATATTGTTTCACCCAAAATCTCTGACAACCGTCAGATCTCACCAATCCAGATCGACGGTTCCAAAGAATCGATTTGTTGACTTTCGTCGTATGATAAGCGTGCCAATATAAAAAGCCAAATATCAATGTTTTGCATGGTTTTTCAATGTATTTCGGGAAAAAGAAAAACAATCGGGTTATAGTTTAAAAGGGTTCCGTGGGGTGATTTTGGGGTTTTCTTGAGTCGGATTCCACACTGCGTCAAGACATTAAGAAGAAATCTTATCAATATAAACCCACACCCAATAAATTTCCAAGCCCAATACCACTCGCTTAGAAGGAAAACCAATAGTGACACTGAACCAAACAAACCCAGAACCAAGCTCTCATAAAAATACCATAGCCAAGGGAGACAATTTACCTGAAATATCTCGAGGTCCCTACTGTATGGTGCACCACACTACCAACTGCAACTAGGGTTCCCACACACAAATCCAGGCTTGAAATGACAGTTTTAATTACTGCATAAATTCACTCCAGGGTCTTAAAGGAAGGAATGTAAGCCCACCTAACACACCACAACAACAAGACTAGGTCCCTCTACATAACAACAACCATCCCATGGCCCTAGGGAGCACTCTTGGAATACAATGCTGAAACCCACCACCCTAAAACCCACATTCATCACCAAAGAATCAAAACCTTTGCCATTAAGCCTAATCCACATTATATCAACCACAGGAAGGTCTAGATTGTTTGAACCACCAAAGACCTGTCTCATAATAATATACTTCATTTATAAATACACTTTCTACATGTCGTGTGAGGTGAACCCTAAGATCATTTGGCTACCTATTTTCCCACCCCCATTAGGGGTTTCTAAAATATATTTATAACCATCAAATTGGATTTGGTTTGTTTGAGTCCATTCCAAAGTTTCTATGGAAATGGGTTTATTAATTGTAATATTAATTTACTATATTTATTAAATTAGATTATATAATTTTAAACTTAATACATTCATTACATTCTTGATAGTTAGGTATTTAATTTAGTATTTTAATACTTAACTCATTTATCTATATTTATACATTCTTCATAACCAATTAGTATGTACACTAGTGCAGTGCATGTGATGCATGAATATATAGCTATCATATTCATGCCTTAGATGTATGTTAATAATCATATTATGCTTATAATTCGAGATGGGTCATTACACATCACAACATTTTCACTTAAAGAAAGATCATACATATAACACACATCACATGATCAACAACATACTTAGAAACATTAATATATACTCAACAATATTAGTGATGAATACCTATAAGACTCAATACCTTTAAATATGAATCTCCAAGGCCATGTCTTTGTTTTGCATTTGAACATCAAATGAATTGTGTGAATAGGAACTCAATTGTGTCAACACACTTTCCATTAAAGAAGACTTCTCCAATAGAAAGTGTGTTTCTAATCAACATGAGGAAGAAGTGTTTTGTGGGAGAACAAGTGTGTGGAACAAGGAACATAGCCTTTCTTCCACAATGCTCTGCACTTCCGCATGCATTCTCCCTCTGCACACTTTCCTTCCACACAATACTACACATTAATAAATCAATTAGCGGTTTTGGATTTTTAGAGCTTGGGACATGAAAAATTTGGTTTACATGTATATTGGATGTGGAATAAGGGTAGAAAATTAACTATCTCCATGATCAATTTCATAATTTGACTCGATATGGTAGAAAAATTTTAAGTTTTTAGTATATGGAATAATGAAGCACATGTTGTATCTTTGCATGAATTTTCCTTCTAGAAATTTCTTCCACACATTGATGTTTTAAAAGTGAGCTACATGGGTATTTTGATTTTCTACTAGCTCATGTTAGGCTAAAAACTAGCATTTTACTCTCAGTGTTTTTAATTTTTTAATTATAATATGGATTTTAAATTTTTAGTGTGTGGAGTGAAGGATGTGCAAAAGAGGCATATGTGCACAAGAACATTTGTTCCCCCATTTCCATAGCCATGCATACATTCCCCCTCTGCTTGGTGCAAAATCTCAATTTTCACATTTTTTGTCATAAATATTTTGACATTCTGCAACACCGTTGTGGAAAAATGTCACATAAAAATAACCAACATGTTGTGATGCAGATTACCACATATTTAAAAATAGCTAATGCCTCATCCAATCATAAACATGACATCATTCAAGTGATTAATAACATTTACTTTCAAATAGTGTGTAATGTTCACTGGTTCATTAGGCTCTGTATCTAGTATCCTTTCTAGAATATTGACATGATGTGGAGGAAGGATATGGGTAGGAGAGCCCTTATTTTCAAACATTCGCACCTTTTCACAGGCTCTCCCTTTGTGCACTTCTTCTACATGTTGTAAAACATCAATTTTCACAGTATTCAACTTATATTTTCCCCTTCCACGAAAATGTTTTGGCAAAATGTCACATAAAATCAATCAACATCCCACGTTGTGGAGTAGAATAAATTAAAACATTCGTTAAGGATTGATCCTATGATTAACTAAATTCATAACATTGAAAGTAATTTTAAATTGGAATTTTGAAACTAGTTTCGTAACTCGACTTTGTATAATGGAAATATTTTAAATTTTTAGTGTGCCAAATAAAGGATTTGTAGAAGAGGAATATGTGCACAAGGATGTTTATCCCTCTACTTCATCGCCTGTGCCCACATTCTCCCTTTTGTAGACTCCTTCCACATATTGAAAAATGTCACAAACTCAACCAAACTCCCACTATGTAGATCACCGAATATTAAAAAATTAGTTGAGGCTTAATCATACTATTAGGAAAATCTCTCTTGTGAGTAAATATAAGTATTTTCACAATTTATTTGGTAAATCGACACATAATCAGGACATCATTCAAGTTCTTAGAAACATTTACTCTTAGCAGATTGAAACGATGTGTGGAAGAGTGTTATATGGGAAAAAACATTATTCCCCCCACATCCACACTTCTACACATATTCCACCTCCATACACTTCTTTTGCACACTGCAAATCGACAACTTTCACGTTATTTGATATACATTTTCTCTTTCCACAACAAATTTTTGACGAAATGTCACATAAGCTCAATCAACTTCCCACACTGCAAACTAGTGCATATTAAAAAACTAATTAAGGATTAATGTTACTATTTGTAAAACTAATTTAGAAATTACTTTATCTCCACAAAGTCTCATGCCTTGATTATTCCACTGCGTAAGTAATCAGTTCCCCCAATTATATAATTATGATGAATTATATCTCTGTGTTTGTGTTGCATGTATGTAACTCATAATATGCATTAATTTTTTCCATCATATAGAATGTTATGAGGTTTTGTGAATCTCAGGTTTTCATTCATGAAAAAAGATTACATTGTTAAGAACACCCTAACAAAATCTTACTAGCCTCGCTCTCACCATATTGATTGGCTAGTAGGTAATTAGCAAAAAAAATTACAAATTGCATAAAATAAGAAATATTTCAGGATTAGTACGCAACCAGAAGCCATTGAATATGAGGGGTAGTTACTAAATATGATTTTCTAGTTCTGAACCAAGTGGCGACAAAGGTTGAAACATGTAATGTATATGTTTCTCGATGTGAACCAAGCTACATTCAAAGTGGTCTACTTTTTCCTGTAGATGCACTTGATTCCTTTGCAGATTCATCAATTTTTCCTACGTCTATCACTGGTTATGTTGGAGATCATTCATGAATGAGATGATCATATTATGGTCATCATATCTATCTCTTATGACTATTCTAGAAGAATCTTGAGATATCCAAGCTTATTTCCAAAGTTTTGTTGATCAGATGCAGGTTCATTGAGATCAATTCTATTAATAGGGATGGGATCTATAGCCTCACCCCAACCAATGTTCTCCAGGTGATGTTGGTTTAAATTCTCTCATTTGCCAGCTCCATGCCTTACTCTGCCTCACTAACATGGCATCTAGTATTTCACTAGAAAACAAAAAAGACTCAAATATAAGAACATTATCAACAAGCTAAACTAGCAAAACTTTTTACATTAAACAGAACATTAACCTAACTAAGAAGAACAACAACCCACCGATTATTGCAATCTAATGAACTAAATCGTAGTCCCAAAAGAAACTATATAAATGAGTAGGCATAAACTACAAAAGAAAAGTTATAGAATACCTAAGAAGCTAGTAAAAACTGAGATACATAACCATAAATCCAGTCTCCTGTAACTGCCTACTCAGGCCATGCATTCAAAATCAAAACATAATAAGAAAATCATGATACCACCCAATAATAACATAGAATAGTCCAATGACCCAATTAAAAACATGAAATAAAACAACAATGATCAAATGAAACCATATCATAGAAGAATTTTGACTGACCTCATTATCAAATTGAGAATTCATAAGAGGGTTTTTGCACAATTCTCAACATTCCCTCTGACGAACAACATAATAACATCTTATTAGATTTACCAAATAAATAACGTTTAAATCCCACAGGTGACATGTATCTATCTACCTCTTTTAATTACTTGGTTATACCCTACGCCAATGTAGATCACTAGTAATTTAGTCATTTCCCTAATAAAGGTGTAAAAGCTTAATTTTCCCATCTTACCATAAACCAAAAAATATTTCCTTAATTTTAAAATATTTCCCTAATTTAATTTCCATGTTTCTCATAGGTTGGAAAAAAAAATTAAAATATAAAAAAAAGGAATTACGTTAATAGTGTAGGTTTTAACCCTGTACATAAATTACCTGCATACGAATTCTGAAACACAGAAAATAAACAATGCGAGAGCATAACACATAAAACACATATACACAGAGATTTTCCCTTGGATCCCAAAACAAGGACTACCAACTTGATTTTTCATTATGTTCCTTTCAATTTTATAATACATATTTGCCCCAGACCCCATAGAGTGGGGTTCCCTACACCCCTCAAACTCCTTGTGACTCCCTCCGCTACGCAATCGATGCAACGAAGGGAGTGGGGACGCTCCACCCCCCTCTAACCCCCCAGTTAACTACGTGGCCTAGTCGTGGAAAGAATATAACACAACCCAACAAATAGTAGCTCTAGAGACTCTCACAATGGGTATGATGATTGTCATGATTAATTTTCAAATATCCTCAGTTTAATGAATATTTTCAATAATAAAACTAAACTTATTTTATGAGTATTCTTCTTCCAAGACCGAATATGCATGATAAATCTACATGCTTTGCTAGTTCCATTTATTTCAAAATTTATCAAAACAGTTGCAATGGAAAAGAACAATTAATTAATAATTACTATATTTCTATAATCATTGCAAATTTCAATATTGGTATAGATATAGATAAGAAAATTATTAAGCAATAACTAGATTACATGCAATTAGAACATAGGCCATAATTCACAAAATTTGGACAAATTATAGTTGATGCTTTATTACATTCAATGTGATTTTATCTAAGTAGCCAGTGTGGAAAATAGAAATATACCCACATGGCTTCTAAGGTAGTTTTCCTGAAGCGATCATCATGATTACATTAATTCAGAAACCATTGTTCATATGGACATAACCTAAGTAAACTCAAATCTCAGATTGACTCCTTTACACATACTTACATATTTTTCTAAGAAATTTTGTAGTTGTCACCCCATTTTCTAATTTCTTACCTTTAATAGATACTATATTTGAGTATTGAATAAACTACAATCATAATCAATTGCCTCTTTTTGTCTTGCATTACAAAGGTCTCTTAACTTCTTCATCATCCTTGTTCACAACAAGACAATAACTAACCAGATAAGACAAAGAGTAATTTAAATTCTCTTGCCATAAAGAGTACATATATAAGCTATGAGTTTCTCAAAGATGTCAATTACTCCATTTATTTCTATAACTGAACTTTTGCCTTTGATACCGTAAAGCTTATGGGTTTACCCCGTGATGTATATCGTACCATGTTGCTTTTTGCAATGTTGAAACAAGAGACTTAATATTTGTCTTCCATTTCACTTATGGATTTGGAGAAAGGTCCATATTTCATTGGCTTGTGCTCCTTCATTCATTATGAGTTGGACAACCTTTAAATGAAAAGAACCTATTACAATTTCTTCTTATTGTAAGCAACGAAATAATGTGACAACTCTGTAACATGAATAAACAAGAAACATGAAACAAGAACCTCTAAAAAAAATCAATAGCCTTTTATTCACATAAGCTCTAAATATATGATGATTTTACCATTACTCTTCTACAAACACTTATGATTTTGATCATACTTTCCATTAATATCTGAAAAGATATATTTTAATCATAAGATTAATACTTGATTAAGTTTTTAATATATGTTTATTTTTGTTGCGCGAAGTTGATATGTGCAGAGGGGTTACTTATGCAGAGTCATATAAATGATGGAATAAAGGTTCTCCTGCACATATCCTTCTTTTGCACATTCTTACAATCCGTTAGAACAAATACTGGTTGTGGAGCCATGTAGACCCTTTCAAATTTTTTACGACTAGTAAATACTATTAAGCACTTGAATGATGCTTTGACTACACATCGATTCACTGAATAAATGTAAAAAATATTATTATGTAATATCGACATATACAATTTTCTTGATTTTTTAACAAGAAGTAATCATTACATAATGCACTAGAGTAAATGTTATTATGCATTGGAATGATGTCGTGATTTCGCGTTGATTCACTGAATAAATATTTACGTTAACTGGGAAATGAGGATTTGTTAATCATAGGATTAAGCCTTAATTATTATTTTAATATGTTATCAAGCACTTGAACAATGTCCTAATTATGTGTCGATTCTCTGAATAAATATCGAGTAGTCTTACATTTACCCGCAACAAACCTTCTGTTAATTGTAAAATTAAGTCCTATTTTTTTTTTTATGTCTTCTAATCCATGTTGCGGGAGGTTGATTGAATATATGTAAAATTTTTCCAAAATGTTGCTAGAAAATGAGGCAATGTGTGGAAGAATTATGCGGATCATTGTCGATCTTCTTGACTTGTATACAAGTATTAAATTCTTTTAAGCATCCAAACGATGGTTTCATTATGCACTGATTTGTGAAATAAATGTCAAAAAGACTCTTTTATAATAATGATAGATATTATCTTCTTGATATGTTTACAACCAATAATCAGTACACAATTTGTTAGAATAAATATTATTAAGCACTCGAATGATGTAATATTCTATAATTAATGTAATAACTATAATGATCTATTTCTTTATGCAGAGTCTGGACGTGTGGAGAAAACTTCCATTGTGCTTCCTCTGCACCTCTACACTCAATAATTATTTAAGAAAAAAATATAACCATTAAACTTTAGAAAAATAATTAATACAAGTAACATTGTGGGGGAAATAACATAATATGTCGACAAGTCTTTGATTTCAAGATGCCATGACATCATTTTATTTGTGATTGCCGTATTTCTTCCTTGTGTCTCACGGGAAAACTATAGCATGAACAAACAAGAACCACTAGCAAAATTCAATAGGATTTTTATTCAGATAAGCTCTAAATGTATGATGATATTACCATTACTCTAGTACAAACACTTATGATTTCGATAGTACTTTCTATTAAGATCTGAAAAGATATTTGTTAATTATATTATTAAACCTTAATTGATTTTATGATATTTGTTAATCCGTGTTGTGGGAGGTTGACATATGTGAAGGGATAGCATATGCGAACATTTAGAAATGAGGGAATAAAGGTTCTCCTGCACATATCCCTCTTCTACACATCCTTCTAATCTGCTAGAACACATATTGGTTACGGAGCCATCCAGACCTTCTTGATCTATTTACAACTAATAAATACTATTAAGCACTTGACCGATGTCCTGATTATGCGTCGATTTGCCAAATAAATGCCGAAAATACTATTTTACAATATCGATGAATATGATCTTCTTGATTTGTTAACAAAAAGTAATCATTAGACAATGTGTTAGAGTAAATTCCATTAAGCATTAGAACGATGTCCTGATTATGCATCTATTCATCAGATAAATGGTTATGTTTACTAGGAAGGAGCATTTGTTAATTGTAGGATTAAGCTTTAATTATTATTTTAATATATTATTAAGAACTTGAACAATGTCATCACTACGTGTCAATCTGTTGAATAAATGTCAAACAAACTTACATTGATTGGCAATGAAGCTTATGTTAATCATAAAATTAAGTCTTGTTTTTTTTAATATCCACTAATTTGTGTTGCATGAGGGTGATTGAATTTATGTAACATATTCACAAAAACATTGTCGCCAAATGAGACAATGTGTGGAGGGGGTTTGCACATCATTTCAATTTTCTATGACAAATATTGGCTGCAGAGCCTTGTGCGTCTTCTTGACATGTTTACAAGTAGTAAATGCTATTAAGAACTCTTACAATCCGCTAATTATGCGTCAGATCACCAAATAAATGCATAAAAGACTATGTTATAACATCTATAGATACAATTTTCTCAATATTTTTACAAGCAATAATCATTACACGATCAGTTAGAGTAAATGCTATTAAGCATTTGAACGATGACCTGATTGTGCGTCAATTTGTTTAATAGATGTTAATAGTATAACTAATCCTTAGTTAATTTTTTAATACTGAAAGCAGAGTTATCTTCACCACAGTCATTATCCATCACTGTAGTTTCCCACATCTTTGCAAACATTTATGTCTCGACACAGTTTTCCCATATATGGCCGCCCTATACACTTGTCATTTTTCGCATGTTTTGGAACTAATTCTTTCAACAAATTGTACGGTACCTGTTGTCATTACAAAGATTTCATAATATAATATTTAGTTAAAGTATGTGGATTAATGCTTTGATTGCAGTGATAAACTCAGTGTTTCATTACGGAAAGCAAAATGTTTACTTTTTTCAGTAATTTTTTATTTTACGGTATATGAGGAGTTATTTTAGCCGTTGACATGTACAACTAATATGGATAACATGCTTGTGTTTATCCCATGTAACAATGACCTATTAATTGGATAAAGACTCACACTAATTCTTCAATTGAATGACATAAAGTTCATCATCTTATGGATTATATTAGGTCACGCTCTCCACCATCTCAAAACAATACACTATAAATTCATGCTGAAAATGAATAATTGAATCTCATGTTACTAGTGTGTTGTACTGTCATTTAGCACTTACTTTGGAAGCATAAGCATCTTATCATGTTTGTGTATTTTGGGTGATATGTCATTACTTCACACTCGATATACACATAGCCCAAAATCGCTAATTAATTTATTAATATGTAGTGTGGAAAAATGTATACAGACGTGAGGAATATTTCTAAACAGAGTAATTGTTGCTTGCTCCACACACCTATTCTCCCGCACAACACTTCTTCCTCACACACAATGCCAATTTCAATTGTTTGATAAGCGACCAATTCTTTGGTAAGCTACTTCTTTGCATAAGGATAACAAACATTGTGATCGTAGTATACGAGTAGTCAGAATAACATAGAGAGAAGCTAATCTCCAATCACCTTCCACATAGGTGTGTTTGGATATGATTCTAATCTATGCGAGTATGCAGGGCAAGCCATAATTATTTTTTTAATAGTGGATGTGGAGCTCTCACCATAGTTAGTGTCCATCGCTATAGGTTTTTGGGCTAGTCAATAAAAAAAATCCAATGAAAACACATCATGTACAACTTTTATTATTTTGATTATCGAAAATTTATAGCTATATGTTTTAATTCTTTAAAGTTCAAGAAATGTTATATATTTAATTATTTTGTTTTAGCTGAGTTAATTTCATTGTGTGGAGTGCGGAAATGAAGAAGAAGCTTTCATTTTTCTTCCTACATACTCCACACAATGAAAGCTTCCTTTGCACCTCCACACTTGGCAGAATGAAATCTTGCTCCACGCGAGCTAGTAGGAGCCATCAAGGGGTTGCATGATGAGGCTCATCATGGAGAAAAATTCTCCTAGGGATATCATCCACAAAGTGGTGGGTAACATGTTGCTAAAGGAACATTGAAGTAAATTGTGCTAAGCATAGAACATACCATTGTTATCTAACATTAACATGGTACCAGAGCTTAGGTGAGGACAAAGCCCAAGAAAGAGTGAGGAAAACAATCACTAAGGGAAGTTGTTGGACAAGAATTCGAAGCTAGCCTGAATATCAAATATATCTTATTTCAAATCCGAGGACAAGCTTAAGGACAATCATGCATGGAAGATGTCTCTGGATTTGACTTTGGGAGAGCATGGTATTGTGGACTATGTCAAAGGAAGAGTAGCGGAGCCTCCTTCAAATGCACCTGATGCTGCACACAATGAAAGCTTTCTCCACAGCTCTACACTAGGCACAATGAAAGATTTCTCCACAGCTCAATTGAAATTGATATATTAATTTTATGTGACATAAGTTATGAAGAATGCACTTGCTTCATATATAATATTGTTGAGTTTTTGTCTCACTTCTACTTAATCTAGCTACTTAATTCTCTATATTTTTAGTGGTTTGGAGAAACTACTACACTGATTACAAAGTGTGCATGTCATTGTGAAAAAGTACGGAAAATTCTTTCATTATAAAAAAATCTGAAAATATGACTCGATGAAATAATTTCAAAAACAAAACATTTTCAAATAACCACAAAATGTATATTACACATAGGGGAGAGGATGGACATTTGTTCAGATATAAAATTGTGAGATATTTGTTTAAAATTCTAGAGAAAAAAAAAACACTTATTTAAATATAAGATTGTGAAACACTTATTCAAGATTTTTATCAAAAACAATTAATCTAAACAATATCATAAAAATAAATTTCATCATTAAAAAACGCCTTCAACATAATTATAACGTCTTTTTGAACTTTTCAACATAATTATAACGTCTTTTTGAACTTCAAAACAAATTTAACGTGTAATTTTTTTTCTTTCTTTCTGGGGATAAAAAAAGAGAGTCAATAACGTGGTTTCCATCTCTGTCACGATTCGTCATGCGTGAAGTAAACTTCTGTATATTTCAACCCTCGAGAATGAGTCACGATTCGTCATGCGTGAAGTTAAATTGTGTATATTTAAACACTCTAGAACGTAGGCAGCGCGTGTATTGGAATTCTGGCTATTTATTATTTTATTAGGGTTTCTTGAGTCCATCCCTAATGTGGGATGCGTGCAATTAAAATAGGTATTACACTTTCCAGAAATCCTCAACCTCAACTTCACATGTGATTTACTTGTTACCCTTGTAAATTTGATTTCATGTGATTATTATTACCATGTATGACACGCAATAATTAGCTTGTTTTTGACTTTGTATTTGTTTGTTATATTTGTTTCACTATAGAATAAGTTTAGTTGTTTAATATATTATTTTTGTTTATTTATTAGGGATAATTAGAGTTGTTGGGACTCATGTGATTATTATTACCATGTATGACACGTAATAATTAGCTTGTTTTTGACTTTGTATCTGTTTGTTATATTTGTTTCATTGTAGAATAAGTTTAGTTGTTTAATATATTATTTTTGTTCTTTATTAGGGATAATTAGAGTGGTTGGGACTCAGGATTATAATGATATTTATTATGGTTCTAATATTTATGTCCAGAGGTGTATTTTACAATTTAGCATTATGGCTGTGTATTTCATATTTTTAAATGAAATGAATATATATTTTTATTAGTTTTAATTATTTTATTATGTTAGTTGTGTTATTGTTTTAAGAAGCGCTTTACAGCCAGTATAGAGTTAAAAGTGATATCAGGAGATGAGTGTAAACATTTAAATATGTTGATTTGATTAATAATAAAAAATTAGAAGTAATAAACAAAAAATTAAAAACTAATAATAAAAAAGTTAATATAAAATCAACCACACTGTGCAATGAGTGTAAACATATAAATGTAGACTAAATTAATAAAATAATAAAATTCAATTTGCTATATTTGGATTTTGTTATTAACTTGTGAATAGACTTTGTTACAATACCATGGGCCAATACCATGGCTTGTCAATACCACGTGCCCAAAAATCATAATGTATTTCACAATAAAAATATTTTATAACAATATGATAGTATTCTTGCCTATTGATATTCACCCTCAATTTCCCATGGATAATATTAACTTGTAAATATGATTTGTTACAATACCATGGATCAATACCATGGTTTATCAATACCACATGTCCAAAAAACTTAACTTACTTTACAATCAAAATATTTTATAACAATATGACAATATTCTTAACCATGAATATTCACCCCCACTTTGTCATTGATATTATGAACTTGTGAATAAGATTTGTTACAATACCATGGACCAATTCCATGGCTTATCAATACCACATGCCCAAAAACCATAACGTATTTCACAACCAAATTATTTTTTAACAATGTGACAAGATTCTTAACCATGAGTATTCACCCCCATTTTACCATGGATATTACTAACGTGTAAATAGACTTTGTTACAATACCACAGCCTGTTAATACCACATGCCCAAAACCATAACTTATTTCTCAATCAAAATATTTTATAAAAAAATTATTTTAATTAAATTTTATAACATTTTTAATTAAAACTAAAATGAAAATGTTATAATTAGTAAAATATTTCCATTGAAATTAAATAAAGGTTTTAATAAAATTAAAAATGAAATTCTATTATATATAAATGAGGTGAAATTTATATAATATAAATAATATTATTAAGAACATGCATTGATCCATCTTAACTAAGGATCCAAGTGACCAGAGAAAGCAAAGTAACAATCAATAATAGAGGAAATATAGTGCATGATCCTTTTATGTTTTTCATGATTACATATATTTTCTTTTACTTGATTGATCCAAAATATAGGTTTAGATTTTTTTAAATTTAGATACTTTCTTAAACACAATAAAATGGGATCAATTTTAAAAGGGAGAATGGGTAGGGGAGAGAAGGGCAGGGAGATAGTGACAGAGCAAGAGAGAGAGAGAGAGAGAGAGAGAGAGAGGAGGGGAGAGAGAAGGAGAGAGAGATAGAGTGAAAAGGGAGAGATGGAGAGAGAGTGAGGGAGAGAGTAGAGGAGGGAAGAGAGAGAAGAGGAGAGGAGAGAGATAGGGAGAGAAGGGGAAGACAAATAGATGGAGACATAGACATGGAAGGGAGAGAGAGAAGGAGAGAGGGAGGGATATAGTGACAAAATTGGAGGGAAGAGAGAGAGAGATGGGGGGATATAGAGTGGGGTGAGAGAGAAAGGGAAAGAGAGAAACAAAGAGAGTGAGAGAGATGGGGGGAGAGGTAGAGTGGGGTGAGAGAGAAAGGGAAAGAGAGAAATGAAGAAAGAGAGGACTCAAGAGAGAGAGAGTTAGAGGAATAGGGGGAAGAGAGAGATGGATAGATGTGGAGAGAGGGTGTGTATGTTTAGGTGGTTAGATAAAGAGAGGGAATAAGAAAGAGACACATATATACAAATATAGATATTATATAGTATTATACAACCGCTCTAGATCAATATTAACCCTAGATCTATGGCTGAGAGGGATAAAATCTCTCGAGGTGCAAACCTTCCCTCAAGTTTTGCACTCAAAAAATAGGTATTCACCATAAACGATTTGATCCCTCTCGATGCTTGATAGATCCGGGGTTAAGATGGATATAGGTTGGTTGATATTACAACTCAATGTGAAGGAGATGTAAAAATCTTCCACTTTCACTCCAACGACAAATAAAATATTTCATTATGGATCTACCAATTTGTTTTCACTCTAAAAGAGATTTGCATCTTAAGAGATTTGATCCCTCTCGACGCTTGGTAGATCTGATCCAGAGTTAAGATGTATCTAGGTTGGTATATATATATATATTCTTTGTGCACATGGTATTGATAATTCATGGTATTAGCCCATGGTATTAATCCATGGTATTACACTAAGAGTTAAATGAATTACAGTTGTTTGGGCACATGGTTGAGTCATGGTTGAGTCAAGAAGCTAATTTTATAGCCCAATTTGAGGGTGACATGTAATTCCATCCATGCTTAATGTGGAGTTTGAGACATCTCCCTTTTAAAATAAAAATGTAATAGTATTTAAACTAGAAATTGCACCAAATGTTGGAAAGGGAGCACCTTAAGGCACAAAGTGAAAGTGTGAGTTGCAACATTTGGAGCAAAAGTCAAGGATGCAATTAATAATCAAAACTGGTCTTGAAAAAATTTAGTAAAGCTAAAACATAATTATGTGTATGGAACCACATTTAATGTAATTCCATATATGACACCTATCTTCTCAACTATGTGTTAGCACCCACCCATGTTCTCAACCTCGCTTGGAGGGGGAGGGAGGTCCATACTGGTGAGTTATGAATTTTTTGTCATTACAATATATCAGCTAGGTATTTTCCTTACAAAAGGTTGTTGGAAAACAATGGGTGCAATTGATCCATGGGTTCATAAGTATTTAACAGAATGAATTTTCCATATTTTAAGGCTAATACAGTAGGACTATAGTTTTTTTCTCTTTCGTAGCAACAATTCAGCTAGACACTTTGAAATTAAATCTTAGTAGAGGTGTCTCATTCGAGTTTGACTTCTTTTGGTGTCAATTTCTAAACATCCACTAAGAACATGCCATTTCATTTCTACCTCCAAAACTGGCAGATTGTTCAACCAATTCTCATCCTCCTTCTCCCATATAAATCTCGCAACTTTGGCATTTTTGGATTCATGGCTGCTATATCTTTCAAGCTTTGGATGCCGTTAAAGTAATGGTATTGCCAACTAGGTCACCACTATATGAAGGTATCCGAACTGGGTCACCATTATATGAAGTTACCCTAACTGGGTTACTGCAATATACATTTATCTAGACTGGGTCGTCATTGTATCCAATGACTTTAATGCAATTCTTGGTTGACAACAACATGCTATGTCAACTTCAATGCCTAGTGAAGCCCCACTTTTTGATTGCATATTATCACCATGTATTTGGCATTGCTTTAAGCACATTTACTTTCAGATCTTCAGCGTTCCTTTGAAACTTTTGCATCCTTCATTGATGAGCCCTGTAATATAATCCAAATGAATAAACATTACTATGACATAGAAAAATGAGTAAATTTTTTTTGCAAAGTAACCAAAATGGAACAACAAATTTTGTACTTCAAAAAAGTAAAGCACTAATTGCCCAGATGACTCTTGTTGCACTCAAGAAAAATAGCTCATTTAAAATCATTTGTTTCTTCCATGTCAATTAAATAACTTATATACTATAGTGAGCATGAAATAATAATAGTCTACCTTGATTGAAATTATAATACTAAACAACGTACCAATGACATTGAATTGCTATAAAAAATAAGCAATTTTACATCAAAATGATTTGCTAAAGCTTTTATTAGCATCTCCTGCTATATCTCAAAGCCTAAAGTAAGAGTTCAAAATAAGACAAGATACTAGATAAAGTGAGTAAATAACTTAATGATAATGATATACTAAAAGTTATTGTTTGGTAAGAAGGAAAGACAACAAACCTGCATGGCCAAACAACAATATTTTGGGACTCATGGTAGGTAGCTCCATTGAAATTTTTGTGAATTATTCACACTTCAAATGGATAAAGGTCGATGTTATCAACACAATCTTTGCTTTCTCAGTGTAAAGGATTTCAGGAATATTTCCAATCAAATAACTGAACAAGGACTTTAATGCTAAAACTTAGAATCAAAACATTGTCAATAGATTATTGAATTTAGGCTTCTGTGATCCATATCATGTTTGAGAGAAGATTCTATGACGAAAACCATATTGGGATGCTTTTGTCGACGCGTTTCGAACTAACCAGTGTGGTTCATTGTCAGGACAAGTTGAAGGAACAAATCTCGCTTTGCATATTAAATAGTCAGAGTTGTTGGATGTTCTGCTTTGACTATTTAATATGCAAAGCAAGATCTGTTCTGTCAACTTGTCCTGACGATGAACTGCACTGGTTGGTTCAAAACGTGTTGAAAAAAGCATCCCAATGTGATTTTTGCCAAAGAATCTTCTCTCAAAATTGCTAATAGATGACGAGAAACCCAAGCTTTTGCTAATGAAAAATAGATTACGATGTGGAACATGCCACTTTCCTTTTCCATAGTAACAACCTACTAGAAATGACTTCCCCTCTTTCTTATGCCACATTCTAAAAGCTAAGATTGACATAATTTGAAGCAATTCTAAAGTTAAATAATATATAAAATATCCTACAAATTAGTACAAAACATATAGATGGTTTCAAAAGCATGTGCATCATTTAATAACAAGTCCACAAATAAACTTTATGAACAAATGAAAATGGGATTTAATCCACTAAAATTGGTCCAAAATAAAATTCCCATTAGGCAAATTCTTTAGTTAACAAATAAATTCTCACATACATGTCTACTATAGTCTTCAAACAAATGTATAGTTTAGAAAAAAAAATATATATATTTGACAATAAAGCTCATAATCCAAATATATTTTGATCATGGGTCACTTGAATTTTACTTCTCTTGGTCTCAGCTCTCAATTAGTAGTGGAGGATCTCAACATACAAAAAAGTTCATTTTAAAAGCTTTTTGAATCCAATGGAGGATATGCAAAAAACAACATAGAATCTAATTAACACACATTGAGGAAACATAAGAATCACATAATCATCAATTTTGAAAAGCTTTGCAAGGCCAATATATTGTCATGGAGCAAACCAATTGATTTCTTTCAGAACATAGAATAGAAAATGAGGTATTGTACAAACCTGGTCACACTTTCTCATGTCAATATTGATGAACAAACCATATAATTATGAGGTAAATATAATATTGCGGATTAAAAAGAAATCGCCATCCATAAAACATTATTGTTTATTTATTTAAAATAGCATATAATTATCATGAAATGTGAGAGTCACAAAAAAATCCCATTTACCTCAGGTAATAAAAGAAGCTATGAAATGACATTAGTTTATTTTCCATCAACAATCCCTCTTCGTAAATCTTCCTTCAAATCTTGGAATTTAGCATACATGACAGATGATTCAAGATCTCCTCCACCTTCTCTCTACTCTTCACAAATTGTTTAAAAATATACCCACTTAAATCCATGTTGTCGCAGTGATTTGATGTTGTCAAAAATTTCAAAAGAGGTTGTTATCTCTTAGAGGAAACCTGGCTGCGAGAAAACTTCTAATGTAACCTCAAACCTCTTTGAGGTTGAAATCTGGCCCTTCAACCTGGAAAGGGATCTCTCCCTAACAAGTCAACTACTCAAGATCACTATAGTAGAAAGTTTAAAATTGATTCCTATGGCTAGATTTATCAAAAATGATTGAAATTTGGTTGGGCTATGTGAAATTTCCACCATTTGCATTCAGTCTAACCCAATCAGGTTTTATACAAACACAGTTTCAATCAGCAAAACACAAAAGCAAGGTACCGATAATTCCTTTGACACTTAAGTGGGTTAGAGGAAGATGAAGGAAGTTAATGTAAGGGTTAAGTGACCAACAACTATTAATTCCTGATAAGTAAAGAAATATGAGCATAAAATATGAATTTGAATCTCATACACTCATTTTTTCATACATGAGGAAATATAAAGCAAAGCGAAAGACAGACAGGGAAACATAGCACAAGAATTTCTATAAATGCTCAGGAAGATTGTTTCTATTAATTGATTTTCTCAAAACTACACAAGGATGCTATATCTCAAATAAACACCAACCCTTTCTTCTTTTGCAATATTTGCTTATATAAACAATACAATAACTAAAACAGGTTTGTAGCTCAAAAATAATTAGAGTAATCCAATAATATAAATATAAATCTCTTAGGTACACAGATATGAAACTTTCCAAACCTATTTGCATCTAAATATCATGTTGTTTCTAAACTCATGGCTGAGATAAGGATCTACAAGTCAAATTTGGTGAGCTGGCATCCAAGTCAACAATTGTTCTTGAGTTTTTTCCTCACAAAATCCTAAAAAATAGGGTCTAATGTTCCCTTCAAAAATCCAAAACCACGATAGATGTTAGAAAACCAAGAGATGTTTTTTTAAATGGATCCATTTGAGACAAAAGTTCTTTTGGTTTTGAAAAATTCATTCTCATTTGTTTGGAAAGAGCGCCAGAAATTATTGCGTTGTACAGGAAAAAACAGAGCTTTAACTGACCATTTTTATAGAAATGCGCTGCTACTCCTGTTGTCAGCATATTTTCCTTTTTTTATTTTCAAACACACGATAATGCTGACACTCCCATTGTCAACGCATTTTTATATTTACTGAACTCACAAAAGTGTTGATAGTCTAGTTATCATAAAATACCCAATAACGCTGACACTACCTTTGTTAGAGTATTCCTCGAATATTTTCTGAACTCAAAAATCGTTAAGAGTCCCATTATTAGCATATTTTATTGTTTATTAGAAATTGGCATTGACACCCTCATTATCAGCACTTTAACACTGCTTTTTTTACAAATCGGCGTTGACACTAAAATTGTCAGAGCTTTTAAAAATTAAAAACTAAAATTATAATAACATAGGTCTCAATGATTTATTTAACCTATAATAATTTCCAATATACATCTCAAAACATCTGAGTTATCAATATTTAGATGTTCTTGTGTTTTTATATCTGCAGACAAAATAATAGGTGCTTTATCACTCATTGGAATATCAGTTGCACCATAATATTATAATAACTCCCAATCTTAAATCTTGTTTTTAAATTTTATATATAGTCCCTAAAAAATATAAAAATATTATTCAATTAATTTTTTTTTGAAAAATATATAAACATATCAATTTCATTATATCCTATTTAAACTAATAATGAATATAACCTAGCCTAACCATACCTAAATAATATTCCTTTCAAATTTCAAATTTATAATTTTTTTTATTATAAAACTTCCTTCACTTAACCTTTTACTTTATTACATACCTTTTACACTCTATGCATGAGCTACTTAAATGAAAACTGCTAAAATTAAATGAATATTGATAGAATTTATTTCCAAACACCATTCTCATTCTCAAACACTAGGGAAAGCATGGAAATGTGAGATTAGAGTCGAGTTGTAGCCCGCCACCCCATGAGAAACCACTGTTGAGGAGTTTGGCAAAGAAAATTGGGCAAATGGGTATCCGAGACGCGCCTCCCTCATAATTAAACATACCTCTAGCTCGACACCTTTGAAACTGGAGAAGAAACCACTCTAGCATATGACCTAGTTGCTTATAAATGGAAGGGTGAGTGTGCTTGGCTTAGTTTCCCCCATTTGTTCTAAAATAAGTATCATAATTCCTCACCTTTGTGGTGAAAAATATGATCAGAAATATATATATAAGGATGACCCAATTCATACGAATGTATGTAAGGGTTCCCTAGCTTGGACAACTACATACAATGATGACCTAGTTTAGGAAAATGTATATAGGAGTGACCTAGTTAGGGTAAATTCATATAATGGTAGCCCAGTTCAGATATCTGCATATAGTAGTGACCTAGTTGACAATATCATTACTTTAGCAGAACCCAATCTTGAAATATCTAACAGCCATGAATCCCCAAATTCCAAAGTTGAGAGATTTATATGGGAGGACGAGCATGAGAATTGGTTGCACAATATTCTAGTTTTGAAGGTAGACATGACATGGATGTTCTTAGTGGATGTTTAAACATTGACACTGAAGGTAGTCATACTCAAACGTGTCACCACTTTTAAGTTTGAGTTTCAAAGTGTCTAGCTAGAGTATTTCTACGAATGAGAAAACAATACAGTTCTAATCCATTATCCTTAAAATTTGACAAATTCATTCTATTTAGTTATGAACCTATGGATTAGTTATACCCATTGTTTTCCTGCGACCTTTTTTAAGGAAAATCCTCAGCTAATATATTGTAATGAAAAATAATTCATAACTGACCACTATGCACCTCCTTTCCCTTCCAAGCTAGGGTGAGAACATGGGTGGGTGCTTTAACACATAGTTGAGAACATGAGTGGCATACATGGAATTATGTTAAATTTGGTTCCATACAGAGAATTATGTTTTAGCCTCACCAATGTTTTTCAAGGGCTATACCTAATCCAACAACATTTTCGTGTTTTAGTAGGTTTATTGAACCTTGCATGTTATGTGTCTTATGTATACAAATTTTTGTTTCTTTATTATATTCAATTGGCTAGCCTGTTAGGGCTCAAACATATTTATATGCTCATTAGATATAAAGTTGTCACCCAAATATTTCTTTATGGCATTGTAGGTGGTTACATGTCTGTTTTTTTTTAATAATGATTTGGTTACCTACTTGACAAGCTTCAAGGACATTGGCATTTGTGAGACCAATGTAAATAGACGAAGGTTTATTCCATTAAAAAACTGATTAGGGCTTCTTCAGCGGTGTGCGATTGAGATGATAGGGCTTGTGTCCCATTATTCCTTATACTCTTCTTACTACAGGATCCCCACTAGGGCTTGTGTAGTGGTGGGTGGTTGAGATGATAGGGCTTGTGATACAATGAACAATTGAGATAATAGGGCTTGTGCAGTAGCAAGCGGTTGAGATGATAGTTAGTTAGTTAAGCAACAATGAAGGAGTCCCCTAAAGGTTTAGACATGTGGTCGATCCAGTGGTGGAAGACATTTGAATCGTCTAACATGAGATTAGATGGAGCATAACATAGACAGTGAAGACTAGAGGCAATTTCTTCCCAGAGAGAATGAGTTACGACATAATTAAAAAATAATTTCGACTATAATCAAAATAAAAATAGCTAGCATTTGCAACAGATGTTGCAAAGGAAACGCCGTAAGACATAAATTGAAGAAAGAAAATAGAGCAAAAAAATACTTTGATAAAGAATAAAAATATACTGAACACTCAAATCAATGCCCCATTAACTAGAACCACTTACTAGACATTCCATATGAAATGGGCATATGATCCAAGAATATTGTTGCATAAGGGAGGCAATTAGCCAGGTAACATAAGTATAAATGGTTCATATATTAACATCCATAGGTCTAAAAAATCTTGTTTATCCATTAAGATATAGAAGCTATCTTGTTTAGCCATTTAAGGTTGAAGCTTTGAAACCTTTGTATATGAGCTATTGTCAAAGGATTGCTCTTGTCCTCAGAAGCATTACCACTAGTACCAAGGAGATCAGGACCTTCAAGCTACCGAACCCCATGTATTTCATTGCCTAATCTTAATGATTTCATTTGGTTATGTAAAAGCCCCATGTATTTCATTGCTTGATCATTATGTAAAAGGTTACACCTTCTTTGGAAATTTAGAGTTGAAAATTTAAATGCTATCATCATATTTTGGTCTTGAAGATCTCAATGTTGTGAAACTTACTATTGTCCCTTGCTTTGCAGTTGACAAAGAAATCATGTAATCTTTGTTATCCCCTATTTTAATAGAGCCCTATTCTTTATGACTGATCGATGTCATTCCTGTTGCTTGGTGGTGGCACTTATAAACACACAGTGCAGAGTCTGTGTGACCTATGTATAGTATACATCCCAGGACTCCAACATGACAAATTGTCTTTATCACTTGGAAATTGTCTGGAAACAATTATTTAGTTCTTAATTTGAACCATTTTTCTTTTAATAGAGTCTTCTCTTTAAGTTTTTTTTTTTTTTTTTTTTTTGTTAAGGAAGTAGATGCATTAACATTTTAGTGACTTAAATTATTTTTAAGTAGAATTTAAATTCCACCTCTTGTATAAATTACTTATGATATATGTTTATGTTTCTATTTGGCATAAAGTAAATGATGTAACCTTGCTTTTATTTTAATAAGGACGGGTAGGTTTAATTAACTTACAATTAGCAGTAGAAATTCCTGAGCCTCATGATCTAGATGAACCCTTGAGGATTAGCCTTTGTAAGAGAAAATAGCATGCGAGATACAGCTATGAAGCAACTGAATTCAGTTATCTAGCCCGATCTATATCAAACTATTCTCATCTTTTACTTTATTACAATATCTCTATATATTTACTATAAAATATTTATAAATACTTTGTACAGATTTTTATATTCTTCTCTTTCCCATGTACCAATTTTCTTCAACTCTGATTGGCATGCCATGAAAAGGAGCCAACAATTTTTAACTTGCTCAAAATTTTTATATTATTTAAAATAAAGGACAGGGTTACAACTTTATTAGCATTTATCAAATACTTTGGCAAACTCCCATGCTCTTTTTCTTTCCCTTAGGCTGGTCCTCTTCAACTTTGATTTTAAGTAAACAAGGAAACTCAAATTTGAGGATTTCAACTCTGTTAGAATTTGCTATACACCAATCTTCTATAGCCAAAAAAATTTAGTCTTTCTAACTCTGGAAAGAATGGAAAATTATACACTTCACAACATTTTTCACTCAAATCTTGTATACAATTCACAACATGCACATAATTAATTACAAATTACAAACCAAAAGGTTTTAAACCCCAATAAAAAAAATTGAACATCCTTCCTAAAATTACAAATCAAAAGTTTTTAAAGAAATCTAAAAAGGGCTAAAATCCATTTGAAACACCTAAGGGCCTTCCCATTGTTGTCCACTCCTTCCCTACATCTGTGAATCGACGAATTCCCCCACTTGAATTCCCCTTGTCAACTTTTTTGGCATTGGATAGTTCAGAACTCTCGTGTGGCAATATTTGGGCACCAATGATCCACTCAACGGCCTCATAATTAAACTTTAGAGCATAATTTCTTATGGTCTATCCCAACCTTGTCCTAATAACAATTTTTGCAGCCTGTAATTCAAAGCTACAAAGCTACAAAGCTAGTGAAGTTGTTTTTTTTTCAACTTAAGAAATCGAGCTTGAAGTAACACATATATATCTAGTTTTTCCTATGATTGGACCATAAAATCTGTGAATTTCAACCCTCCTCACATCCTCTAAACTAATTTAGATTAATTATATTTTGCTTAACAAAGAAAACTAAAAAAATCAACATTAATGTTGACATTTGTAAAGGAAAAATTTGTCAATATTTAATATCTTATTTCAATAAGTGTATGCTCATTATGATATACCATAGAAAAGTACATTTGTGGAATGAAACAACAGCATTCAGATCACTAACAAATGGTTTCCATTCATTGAATAGCATTTCATTGTATGGAATAAAGAAGCTGTGAGATATCAAATGGATCACTACTGTGCAGATGGTTTGCAACCTTGGAGCTCTAAAAACCTTTCCTACAATAGTGATGTGCTAGATACTACACTGATATTGAGAAAGAACAACCTTTCAACAAACTTATTTTCTTGCATTTTGTTCAATGAATTAGCAGTTTTTAATCCTCAGGATCAGTTGGCATTTGTTTATGTTAGAGATAATCAAACTAGTGGAGAGAAAATTTCTAACCCTGAAGGTATAGTGGTTCGAATGCTTTTTCTTTATGTTCTCTAAATCATCCAAGAATGTCCAATTTGCAGTATCGATGAGGTAGGGAAGAAATGAAAAAGGTTGAGTATAGCTTTATGGAGAGTTTAAGGCTTTGTATAGTGGCAATCTTCAAGCAGAGAAATTACTCATAATTCAAAAGTTTGCAAACTTGGTTTCTATTGAAAAAGTTTCAGTTCCTTGTATTTTTATAGCTACATAAGATATTATTTCATTTATCCAATCGTTTCTTGAGAAATATGACTATTTGGGTCTCAAAGAGAAGTAGGTCCGGTCTTTAATAGAAGGAATTATTTCTTGTATCCACATCTATGTTTCGAGAAAACAATGACACTTTCACTTATTTTGAAAAATATGGCATCCAAAGCTATCTGCTTGCTGGTAAAATCCTTTTCTACATAGTTATCAGAAGGGGTTTTTGATGTTGTTATGAATAAGGGAGGCTTGAATGCATTAATGGAACCAGAGTTGGCTCTTAGACTGAGGATTCAATTCCTCTCTGAGTTGAAGCATGTACCTAGAAGTGTAAATTTCTTAGTACCAAAAATGAGGGATCATGGACAATTTCAAATATTACAGCAAGAAACAAAAATGGTTCGATCATTTTGATTTGAAGGAGAAGCTTTAGAAGGCCTCTTTCTTAAATTGGTGAAATGAAGTACAAGGTTCAAAATCTATTCACCAGAAATTTATTAAGCAAGATGCAGTTGATAGCATTGCAATTACAACAATAATATTCAACTCTTAAAAATATTCAGCTCTTCATTTAAGAGCAGATACTCTAGCATGATGGAGAGAGATCCAAAGGCACCTGCTAGTAGATAAGAGATTAAAATAAATAGAGCATATGTACAAGATCATAACTCCTGAGCAGAGAAAATCAGTCATCAAGATTGAGAAATATCAAAAAGATGTTGCTCATCTGAGTCAAGAAGGCCCTTGTGAAGCAGAAGCTGAGGCAATAGAAATGAAATCGGCTATAAAAATACAAGAGTAAGTTCAATTTACAGAGAAGATTGAGAATCGTAAGTTCAATTTACAGAGACAAATGAGAAGCATTACATTTAAGAGTCTCAGAAGTAGGCCATAACTCGTTATCTTGGGGATGGTCATGGAGAGGCCTAATTATTTACAAGGCAAGGTGACATGAATACAAATGAGGATAAAGGTTTAATCATGCATAGATTTTAATATAGGAGGAATAATCAAGGGTTCCAGCTCCTTCCCATCTCATCCATTCTTCCCACTCGTCACAAGGATCGTTATTAATTCCCATCATGCCATCCTATAGTAATCCTCAGAACCATTTTTCTGCTTTGTTTGTGCCAAAGTGGACATTACAGTCTACATATTTATCACAAAAATGACATAATCAATAACATGAACACATTCGAGATAAAAAGGGGTTATATACTCTAACATGTAGCAATGTCGTTAAAACTAAAAAAAATAAATAAACAAAAGTTGTCTAGAGACAACTAGTTACCTAATGAGCTTGATTGATCTTCTAAAATTGAAGTCTTTATCACTTGGCAATTGTCTGGAAACAATTATTTAGTTCTTAAATTGCAACATTGTTCTTTTAATAGAGTCTTCTCTTTAAGTTTTTTTTTTTTTTTTTTAAGGAAGTAGATGCATTGACATTTTAGTGACTTAAATTATTTTGAAGTAGAACTCAAATTCCACCTCCTATATAAATTACTTATGACATATATTTATGTTTCTATTTGGCATAAAGTAAATCATGTAACCTTGCTTTGCTTTTAATAAGTACGGGTAGGTTTAATCAACATACAATTAGAAGTAGAAATTCTTGAGCCTCATGTTCTAGATGAACCCTTGAGGATTAGCCTTTGTAAGAGAAAGTAGCATGAGAGATATGGCTATGAAGCAACTGAATTTAGTTATCTAGCCTGATCTATATCAAACTATTCTCATCTTTTACTTTATTACAATATCTCTATATATTTACTATAAAATATTTATAAATACTTTGTACAGATTTTTATATTCTTCTCTTTCACATGTACCAATTTTCTTCAACTCTAATTGGCATGCCATGAAAAGGAGCCAACAATTTTTGACTTCCTCATTTTTTTGTATTATTTCAAATAAAGGATAGGGTTACAACTTTATTAGCATTTATCAAATACTTTGGAAAACTCCCATGCTCTTTTTATTTCCCTTAGGCTGGTCCTCTTCAACTTTGATATTAAGTAAACAAAGAAACTGAAATTTAAGGATTTCAACTATGTTAGAATTTGCTATACACAAATCTTATACAGCCAAAAAAATTTAGTCTTTCTAACTCTGGAAAGAATGTAAAATTATACACTTCACAACATTTTTCACTCAAATCCTGTATACAATTCACAACATGCACATAATTAATTACAAATTACAAACCAAAAGGTTTTAAACCCCAATCAAAAAAAGCTAAAATCCTTCCTAAAATTACAAATCAAAAGGTTTTAAAGCAATATAAAATGGGATAAAATCCATTTGAAACACCTGAGGGCCTTCCCATTGTTGTCCACTCTTTCCGTACATCTTTGAATTGGCCAATTCCCCACTTGAATTCCCCTTTTCAAATTTTCTAGCGTTGGACAATTCAGAACTCTCTTGTGGCAAGATCTGGGCATCAGCGATCCACTCAATGACCTCGTAATTAAACTTTAGAGCATAATTTCTTATGGCCTACCCCAACATTGTCCTAATAGCAATTTCTGCAACCTGTAATTCAAAGCTACAAAGCTAGCGAGGTTGTTTGTTTTTTTCAACTTAAGAAATGGAGCTTGAAGTAACTCAGACATATCTAGTTTTGCCTATGATTGGACCATAAAATCTGTGAAGTTCAACCCTCCCCACATCCTATAAACTAATTGAGATTACTTATATTCTGTTTAACAAAGAAAACTAAAAAAAACAACGTTAATGTTGACACCTGTAAAGGCAAAATTCACCAATATTTAGTATCTTATTTCAATAAGTGTATGCTCATTATGATATACCATAGAAAAGTGCATCTGTGGAATGAAACAACAAAATTCAGATCACTGACCAAAATGTCTTTGGATCAAATAAATGGTTTCCATTCATTGAATAGCATTGTAATTACAACAAGAATATTCAGCTCTTCATTTAAGAGCGGATCCTCTGGAATGATGGAGAGAGATCCAAAGGTACCTGCCAGTAGATGAGAGATTAAAATAAATAGACCATATGTACAAGATAATAACTCCTGAAAAGAGCTAATTAGTCATCAAGATTGAGAAATCTCAAAAAGATATTGCTCATCTTAGTCAAGAAGGCCCTTGTGAAGCAGAAGTTGAGGCAAGAGAAATGAAATCTGCTATACAAATACAAGAGTAAGTTTAATTTATAGAGAATATTGAGAAGAGTAAGTTCAATTTACAGAGATGAATGAGAAACATTACAGGTAAGAGTCCCAGAAGTAGGCCATAACTCATTAACTTCGGGATGGTCATGAAGAGGCCTAATTATTTACAAGACGAGGTGACATGAATACAAATAAGGGTAAAGGAATAATCATGCATAGATGTTAATATGGGAGGAATAATCAAGGGTTCCAACGCCTTCCCATCCCATCCATTCTTCCCACTCATTGCAAGGATCGTTATTAATTCTCATCATGCCATCCATATAGTAATCCTCGGAACCATTTTTCTACTTTGCTTGTGCCAAACTAGACATTACAGTCTGCACATTTATCACAAAAATAACATAATCAATATCATGAACACGTTTGAGATAAAAAGGGGTTATATACTCTAACATGCAACAATGTCATTAAAACTGAAAAAATAAATAAACAAAAGCTGTCCAGAGAGAGAGAAAGTTACTTGATGAGCCTGATTGATCTTCTGAAATTGAACTCCATAGTTATCTCCTTTGCAAACATCTAGATGATACTGTGAGAAGATCGTATCAACACATGAGTACAATATGAATTTACCCAAAAATTTATTGTTGAATATGGATCATGATTTTTCCTAACAATTACTATGAACATATACATAGCCAGAACAAAATATTTATTGGAAATTCTTAGAATCAGTGAGATTGTTGCTTTCAAGCATTCTAATTTTTAGAGCTTTACATGTCTACTTTCTATCTGTGAACTGTAGTAGGCTCTTTTGCTTTCAAATATGGAAACTTTATAACATTCAATAGGGAAATTCCATATACCTGCAAAGCAAGGCGAAGAAAAGCACTCTTGACATATTTCTGAGTAGCCCCAGGGCTCAATCTCAGAGTCTCATACTCCTATCTCATCCCAGGGAAAGCAACATAGGCCATCACTGCTACATTCCTCGTTCTTGCCGAATTTTTCCTCTCTCCGTTTCTCAAGAATGAAGTCCCCTAAGCACCCATAAACCTTCCAAAATCAGCAGCCATGATCTGTAACAAAAGTGGGACAATCCACAAACCTAGCTTGAATCCCTAGTGCAAAACAGGGTTACAACTTTATTAGCATTTATCAAATACTTTGGAAAACTCCCATGCTCTTTTTATTCCCCTTAGGCTAGTCCTCTTCAAATTTGATATTAAGTAAGAAAAGAAACTCAAATTTGAATATTTCAACTATGTTAGAATTTGTTGTACACCAATCTTATACAACGAAAAAAATTTAGTCTTTTTAACTCTGGAAAGAATGGAAAGTTATACACTTCCCAACATTTTTCACTCAAATCCTGTATACAATTCACAACATACACATAATTAATTACAAATTACAATCCAAAAGGTTTTAAACCCCAATAAAAAAAAGCAAAAATCCCTCCTAAAATTACAAATCAAAAGGTTTTAAACCAATCTAAAAGGGGCTAAAATCCATTTGAAACATCTGAGGGCCTTCCCATTGTTGTCCAATCTTTCCCTACATCTGTGAATTAGCCAATTCCCCCACTTGAATTCCCCTTTTCAACTTTTCTGGTGTTGGACAGTTCAGAACTCTCTTGTGGAAAGATCTGGGCATCAGTGATCCACTCAATGACCTCACAAGTAAACTTTAGAGCATAATTTCTTACGGTCCACCCCAACATTGTCCTAATAACAACTTCTGCAATCTGTAATTCAAAGCTACAAAGCTAGTGAGGTTGTTTTTTTTTTCAACTTAAGAAATGGAGCTTGAAGTAACTCAGACATATCTAGTTTTGGCCTATGATTGGACCATCAAACCTGTGAAGTTCAACCCTCCCCACATCCTCTAAACTAATTGAGATTACTTATATTCTGGCTAACAAAGAAAACTAAAAAAATCAACATTAATGTTGATATCTGTAAAGGAAAAATTTGTAAATATTTAATAACTTATTTCAATAAGTGTATGCTCATTATGATATACCATAGAAAAGTACATTTGTGGAATGAAACAATAGCATTCAGATCACTGACAAAAATGTCTCTGGTTCAAATAAATGGTTTCCATTCATTGAATAGCATTTCATTGTATGGAATAAAGAAGCTGTGAGATATCAAATGGATCATTACTGTGCAGATGGTTTGCAACCTTGGAGCTCTAAAAACCTTTCCTACAATAGTGATGTGCCAGATACTACATTGATATTGAGAAAGCACAACCTTTCAAAAAACTTATTTTCTTGCCTTTCGTTCAATGAATTAGAAGTTTTTAATCCTCGGGATCAGTTGGCATTTGTTTATGTTAGAGATAATGAAACCAATGGAGATAAAATTTGTAACCCTAAAGGTATAGTGGTTCGAATGGTTTTTCTTTATGTTCTCTAGATCATCCAACAATGCTCAATTTGAAATATCGATGAGATAGGGAAGAAATGAAAAAAGTTGAGTATAACTTTATGGAGAGCATAAGGCATTGTATAGTGGCAATCTTCCATGTAGAGAAATTACTCATAATTCAAAAGTTTGCAAACTTGGTTGCTATTGAAAAAGTTTCAGTTCCTTGAATTTTTATAGCTACATTGTTTATGTTAGAGACAATGAACCCAAGGGAGATAAAATTTGTAACCATGAAGGTATGGTGGTTCAAATGGTTTTTTTTTTAATGTTCTCTAGATCATCCCATAATGCCTCATTTGCAGTATCGATGAGGTAGGGAAGAAATGAAAAAAGTTGAGTATAACTTTGTAGAGAGTTTAAGGATTTGTATAGTGGCAATATTCAAGCAAAGAAATTACTCATAATTCAAAAGTTTGCAAACTTGGTTGCTATTGAAAAAGTTTCAGTTCCTTGTATTTTTACAGCTATATAAGATAGTATTTCATTTATCCAATCATTTCTTGAGCAATATGACTGTTTGGGTCTTCAAGAGAAGTAGGTCCGATATTTAATACAATGAATTATTTCGAGCCAACAATGACACTTTCACTTATTTTGCAAAATATGGCATCCAAAGCTATATGCTTGTTGGTAAAAGCCTTTTGTACATAGTTATCAGAAGGGGTTTTTGATGTTGTTATGAATAAGGGAGGCTTGAATGCACTAATGGAACCAGAGTTGGCTCTTAGGCTGAAGATTCAATTCCTCTCTGAGTTGAAGCATGTACCTAGAAGTGTAAATTTCTTAGTACCAAAAAGGAAGGGTGTTGGAAAATTTCAAATATTACAGCAAGAAACAAAGATGGTTTGATCATTTGGATCTCAAGGAGAAGATTTAGAAGGCATCTTTCTTGAATTGGTGAAATGGAGTACAAGGTTCAAAATCTATTCACCAGGAATTTGTTGAGCAAGATGTAGTTGTTTAAAATGTTCTCAGTTTGATACAGTGTGAGCTTCAAGAAATTCTTTAGCATGTTTTATTTTCTGTACTAATATTTTAAAGTTGAAGTGCACAAATTATTTATGTGTCATAGAAATTTTTGAGTTGACTAAGCCTTAGGATGACCACAACAAGAGGAACAAGTAATTTCTAGAACAACAAAGTTTGGATTCAAAAGGGGCATACCTTGAGTTAGCAGTAAAAGGTCATGGCTAGCATAGGTAGTGGAGTTTACCTTACTTAAGGAAGGTTGACTAATTTTTAGGATATAGTTCCAACAGATCTAGATTTCAGGAGGAAGATCATCAAATAGCTTCAGGTTTAAAAGAGGAGAATCAGCAGTCAATGGATCACTTCCATAGTTCTTGCCATTTAGTTTGAGATTATTTTTATTTTTAGTTTGTTGTTAGGATTTTATTCCTGAAAGGTTGTAACAACTTTAGGATTGTAATTTTTTATATATTGTTTCATTTGTAAAGAGGAAGGGTTGACCTTTCGGCAAAAACCCTGACATTTTTGTAAAGCTTGATATTACAGAGTTTTAAATCAAAGGATTCTGGCTATAGCCTATGACATATTTTGTTGTTGTCCCAATGCTTTCTAGTGATTACATAATCTTTTTTTGGATACATATGTGGTTGTATAGATATTTGGGAAGGGCTAGGTTGAGTGTCAACTTCCCTGACATCCCTTTGCAAAGTTATGTTCATTACTAAGTTAATTAATTCAACAATTTGTTTGATCTGATTACTCTGCATCAATAGATTGTTGCTTCTATTCAATTCATATATGTATTGATGTTTCACTATAGAGATTCTTCTATATGCTTTTGTTCTTAATAGGTATTATCAATATTCAGTTTGAATGTTTATGTTGTCTAATACCTCTTTATGTCTTCCATCCTCATCTTTTGAGCTATGTTATTCTATCATGTTGAATGTTGATAGTTTGATCAGGCCTCTGAAAGAGAGGGATTGATCTATTAAGCAAGAATTTGTAACTCATTAGAAACCACCCATCCGAAAACCCTTAGGTCTAGCCATTATTCTTCATGAGTTGTTGTTCAATGATAATAAATTGTTAAAGCCTATTAATGCTAGAGAGATCCCTCTAGTTCAATGGCCAACTTGGACCTAAAGTGGTTGTAGACATCTGTAAAGGAAAAATTTGTAAATTTTTAATATCTTATTTCAATAAGTGTATGCTCATTATGATATACCATAAAAAAGTACATTTGTGGAATGAAACAATAGCATTTAGATCACTGACAAAAATGTCTCTGGATCAAATAAATGGTTTCCATTCATTGAATATCATTTCATTGTATGGAATAAAGAAGATGTGAGGTATCAAATGGGTCATTACTGTGCAGATGGTTTGCAACCTTGGAGCTCTAAAAACCTTTCCTACAACAGAGATGTGCCAGATGCTACACTGATATTGAGAAAGCACAACCTTTCAACAAACTTATTTTCTTGCCTTTTGTTCAATGAATTAGAAGTTTTTAATCCTCAGGATCAACTGGCATTTGTTTCTGTTAGAGATAATGAAACCAATAGAGATAAAATTTGTAACCCTGAAGGTATAGTGGTTCGAATGGATTTTCTTTATGTTCTTTAGATCATCCAAAAATGCCCAGTTTGCAGTATCGATGAGATAGGGAAGAAATGAAGAAAGTTGAGTATAGCTTTATGGAGAGTGTAAGGCATTGTATAGTGGCAATCTTCCAAGCAGAGAAATTACTCATAATTCAAAAGTTTGCAAACTTGGTTTCTATTGAAAAAGTTTCAGTTCCTTGAATTTTTACAGCTACATTGTTTATGTTAAATATAATGAACCCAACAAAGATAAAATTTGTAACTGTGAAGGTATGGCGGTTCAAATGGTTTTTCTTTATTTTCTCTAGATCATCCAACAATGCCCCATTTGTAGTATCGATGAGGTAGGGAAGAAATGAAAAAAGTTGAGTATAGCTTTATGGAGAGTTTAAGGCTTTGTATAGTGGCAATCTTCAAGTAGAGAAATTACTCATAATTCAAAAGTTTGCAAACTTGGTTGCTATTGAAAAAGTTTCAGTTCCTTGTATTTTTACAGCTACATAAGATATGATTTCATTTATCCAATAATTTCTTGAGAAATATGACTGTTTGGGTCTTAAAGAGAAGTAGGTCTGGTATTTAATACAATGAATTATTTCTTGTAGCCACATCTATGTTTCGAGCCAACAATGACACCTTCACTTATTTTTCAAAATATGGCATCCAAAGGTATCTGCTTGTTGGTAAAATCCTTTTCTACATAGTTATCAGAAGGGGTTTTTGATGTTGTTATGAATAAGGGAGGCTTGAATGCATTAATGGAACCAAAGTTGGCTCTTAGGCTGAAGATTCAATTCCTCTCTGAGTTGAAGCATATACCTAGAAGTGTAAATTTCTTAGTACCTAAAAGGAAGGATGCTGGACAATTTCAAATATTACAGCAAGAAACAAAGATGGTTCGATCATTTTGATCTCAATGAGAAGCTTTAGAAGGCCTCTTTCTTAAATTGGTGAAACGGAGTACAGGGTTCAAAATCTATTCACTAGAAATTCGTTGAGCAAGATGAAGTTGTTTAAAATGTTCTCAGTTTGATGCAATGTAAGCTTCAGGAAATTCTTAGCATGTTTTATTTTCTGTACTAAGATTTTAAAGCTGAAGTGCACAAATGATTTATTTGTCATAGAAATTTTTGAGTTGACTAAGCCTTAGGATGACCACAACAAGAGGATCAAGTAATTTCTGGAACAACAAAGTTTGGATTCAAAAGGGGCATACCTTGAGTTGGCAGTAAAAGATCATGGCTAGCATAGGTGGTGGAGTTTACCTTACTTAAGGAAGGTTGACTGATTTTTAGGATATAGTTCCAACAGATCCAGATTTCAGGAGGAAGATCATCACATAGATTCAGATTTAAAAGAGGAGAATCAACAGTCAATGGATCAGTTCCATATTTCTTTTAATTAGTTTGAGATTCTTTTTATTTTTTGTTTATTGTTAGGATTTTATTCTTGAAAGGTTGTAACAACTTTAGGATTGTAATTTTTTATATATTGTTTCATTTGTAAAGAGGAAGGGCTGACTTTTGGGCAAAAACCTTGACATTTTTGTAAAGCTTGATATTACAGAGTTTTAAATCAAAGGCTTCTGGCTATAGCCTCTGACAGATTTTGTTGTTGTCCCAATGCTTTCTAGTGATTACATAATCTTTTTCTAGATACATATGTGGTTGTATAGATATTTGGGAAGGGCTAGGTTGAGTGTCAACTTCCTTGACATCCCTTTGCAAAGTTATGTTCATTACTAAGTTAATTAATTGAACAATTCATTTGATCTTATTACTCTGCATCAATAGAATGTTGTTTCTATTCAATTCATATATGTATTGATGTTTCACTATAGAGATTCTTCTATATGCTTTTGTTCTTAATAGGTATTATCAATATTCAGTGTGAATGTTTATGCTGTCTAATATCCCTTTATGTCTTCCATCCTCATCTTTTGAGCTATGTTATTCTATCATGTTGAATGTTGGCAGTTTGATCAGGCCTCTGAAAGAGAGGGATTCATCTATTAAGCAAGAACTTGTATTTCATTAGCAACCACCCATTTGAAAACCCTTAGATCTAGCCATTATGCTTCATGAGTTGTTGTTCAATGACAATAAACTGTTAAAGCATGTTAATGCTAGAGAGATCCCTCTGGTTTAGTGGCCAACTTGAACCTAAAGTGGCTATTGACATATATAAAGGAAAAATTTGTCAATATTTAATTTCTTATTTCAATAAGTGTATGCTCATTATGATATACCATAGAAAAGTACATTTGTGGAATGAAACAACAACATTCAGATCACTGACAAAAATGTCTCTGGATCAAATAAATGGTTTCCATTCATTGAATAGCATTTCATTGTATGGAATAAAGAAGCTATGAGATATAAAATGGATCATTACCGTGCAGATGGTTTGCAACCTTGGAGCTCTAAAAACCTTTCCTACAATAGTTATGTGCCTGATACTACATTGATATTGAGAAAGCACAACCTTTCAACAAACTTATTTTCTTGCCTTTCATTCAATGAATTAGAAGTTTTTAATCCTCAGGATCAATTGGCATTTGTTTATGTTAGAGATAATGAAACCAATGGAGATAAAATTTGTAACCCTGAAGGTATAGTGGTTCGAATGGTTTTTCTTTATGTTCTCTAGATCGTCCAACAATGCCCAATTTGCAGTATCGATGAGATAAGGAAGAAATGAAGAAAGTTCAATATAGCTTTATGGAGAGTGTAAGGCATTGTATAGTGGAAATCTTCCAAGCAAAGAAATTACTCATAATTCAAAAGTTTGCAAACTTGGTTGCTATTGAAAAAGTTCCAGTTCCTTGAATTTTTACAGCTACATTGTTTATGTTAGAGATAATGAACCCAACGGAGATAAAATTTGTAACCATGAAGGTATGGTGGTTCAAATGGTTTTTCTTTATGTTCTCTAGATCATCCAACAATTCCCCATTTGCAGTATCGATGAGGTAGGGAAGAAATGAAAAATGTTGAGTATAGCTTTATGGAGAGTTTAAGGATTTATATAGTGGCAATCTTCAAGCAAAGAAATTACTAATAATTAAAAAGTTTGCAAACTTGGTTTCTATTGAAAAAGTTTGAGTTCCTTGTATTTTGACAGCTACATAAGATATGATTTCATTTATCCAATCATTTCTTGAGCAATATGACTATTTGGGTCTTAAAGAGAAGTAGGTCCGGTATTTAATACAATGAAATATTTCTTGTATCCACATCTATGTTTCAAGCCAATAATGACGCCTTCACTTATTTTGCAAAATATGGCAACCAAAGGTATCTGCTTGTTGGTAAAAGCCTTTTCTACATAGTTATCAGAAGGGGTTTTTGATGCTGTTATGAATAAGGGAGGCTTGAATGCATTAATGGAACCAAAGTTGGCTCTTAGGCTGAAGATTCAATTCCTCTCTGAGTTGAAGCATATACCTAGAAGTGTAAATTTCTTAGTACCTTAAAGGAAGGATGCTGGACAATTTCAAATATTACATCAAGAAACAAAGATGGTTCAATCATTATGATCTCAAGGAGAAGCTTTAGAAGGCCTCTTTCTTAAATTGGTGAAACAGAGTACAGGGTTCAAAATCTATTCACCAGAAATTTGTTGAGCAAGATGCAGTTGTTTAAAATGTTCTCAGTTTGATACAGTGTAAGCTTCAGGAAATTTTTTATTATGTTTTATTTTTGTACTAAGATTTTAAAGCTGAAGTGCACAAATGATTTATTTGTCATAGAAATTTTTGAGTTGACCAAGTCTTAGGATGCCCACAACAAGAGAAGAAAGTAATTTCTGGAACAACAAAGTTTGGATTCAAAAGTGGCATACCTTGAGTTGGCAGTAAAAGATCATGGCTAGCATAGGTGGTGGAGTTTACCTTACTTAAGGAAGGTTGACTGATTTTTAGGATATAGTTCCAACAGATCCAGATTTCAAGAGGAAGATCATCACATAGCTTTAGATTTAAAAGGGGAGAATCAACAGTCAATGGATCAGTTCAATATTTCTTGCAATTTAGTTTGATATTCTTTTTATTTTTAGTTTATTGTTAGGATTTTATTCCTGAATGGTTGTAACAACTTTAGGATTGTAATTTTTCATATATTGTTTCATTTGTAAGGAGGAAGGGTTGACTTTTGGGCAAAACCCTAACATTTTGGTAAAGCTTTGATATTACAGAGTTTTAAATCAAAGGCTTCTAGCTATAGCCTCTGACAGATTTTGTTGTTGTCCTAATGCTTTCTAGTGATTACATAATCTTTTTCTGGATACATATGTGGTTGTATAGATATTTGGGAATGGCTAGGTTGAGTTTCAACTTCCCTAACATCCCTTTGCAAAGTTATGTTCATTACTAAGTTAATTAATTCAAAAATTTGTTGATCTGATTACTCTACATCAATAGATTGTTGCTTCTATTCAATTCATATATGTATTGACGTTTCACTATGGAGATTCTTATATATCCTTTTGTTCTTAATAGGTATTATCAATATTCAATTTGAATCTTTATGTTGTCTAATATCTCTTTATGTCTTCCTTGCTCATCTTTTGAGCTATGTTATTCTATCATGTTGAATGTTGGCAGTTTGATCAGGCCTCTGAAAGAGAGGGATTGATCTATTAAGCAAGAATTTGTAACTCATTAACAACCACCCATCTGAAAACCCCTAGATCTAGCCATTATGCTTCATGAGCTGTTGTTCAATGACAGTAAATTGTTAAAGCCTCTTAATTCTAGTGAGATCCCTCTGGTTCAGTTGCCAGATTAGACCTAAAGTGGCTGATTTGATTTCTTAGCATAGTTTTCGGCCAATAGACTGCCTTCAAAAAATAGATACAATAGAGCTATTCAAAATAATTTATCTAAGTGCATTGATACAATGGTATTTTTTTCTTTATCATCATAAATGTTGTAACAACCGAAATAACTTCTAATTTTATTAATTTGTCTCCTGCCCCCTCAATCATCTTCATTTGTTAAACCTAGGAATTCGTATTTTAATCTTCTGTGTAGAATTATTGACTAACCTTGCATTAAATGATGGTGTGTCCGCAGAATTTGGGTGGGTTAACCCTTAACTACACTTTTTTAATGCATCGATCTCAAACTCGAGTTGTTGAATCTCTTAATCCTTCTTGTTAAGCCTTGCTTCAAGTTTTATACCTATTTTTTCATTGAGTCGATTATTTATGAATTTGGAGTTTCACCAATGCCTTAAGTTTTCCTTGAAGCCATCGTGAACTGTGATGAGTTTCTCTATTAGCTTTGGGCCCGAAGTGAGATGAATTGTATAGTGTAAAATTCAATTTTTAATGGCTGGTAACAAATATTTTTACCAAGTTGGTAAAAAATGTATAGGGTCTAGTAATTTTTTAATGAATTGGTAAAAAATAAATTATAAGGTAAATATATTTTTAGGAAATTGAAAATATTATGGGCAGAGAAAACTATTCACCAACATGGTTGTAATATTACTGGCAGACAAATAATTAATACAAATAAATGTAATATTTAGCTTTGCTATTTAATATTTTTTTAATGAAAAAAGAAATTGATTGATAAATAAAAATAAAAACTATAAACAACTAAAAAATTGTACATAAACAAAAACTTTCAACAATAAAAAAAAATATAAATATAAAAAATTGAGTTGTTTTAAAAATTTCAAAATTAATTAGAATTCAATTTTTTTTTTACTGGCATGATGAGGAGAGATCCAAAGGTACCTACCAGTAGATGAGAGGTTAAAATAAATAGAGCATATGTACAAGATTAGAACTCCTCAGCAGAGCAAATTAGTTGTCAATATTAAAAAATCTCAAAAGGATGTTACTCATCCAAGTCAATCCTCGAAACCATTCGCTGCTTTGCTTGTGCTAAACTGTACATTATAGTCTGCACATTTATCACAAAAATAAAATAATCAATAACATGAACACATATGAGATAAAAAGGGGTTATATACTCTAACATGCAACAATGTCGTTAAAACTGTAAAAATAAATAAACAAAAGTTGTCCAGAGACAGAGCAAGTTACATGATGAGCCGGATTGATCTTCTAAAATTGAACTCCACGGTTATCTACTTTGCAAAAATTCGGATGATACTGTAAAAATATTTTATCAACACATGAGTACACTATGAATTTATCCAAAAATTTATTGTTGAATATGGATCATGATTTTTCGTAACAATTACAATGAACATATACATAGCCAGAACAAAATATTTATTGGAAATTCTTAGAATCAGTGAGATTGTTGCTTTCAAGCATTCTAATTTTTAGAGCCTTGCATGTCTACTTTCTATCTGTGAATTGTAGCAGGCTCTTTTGCTTTCAGATATGGAAACTTTATAACATTCAAGAGGGAAATTCCATATACCTGCAAAGCAAGGCGACCAAAAGAACTCTTGACATCTTTTTGAGTAGCCCCAGGGCTCAATTTCAAAGTCTCATACTCCTCTCTCATCCCAGGGAAAGGAACAAAGGCCATCACTGCTACAATCCTCCTGCCTGCCGAATTTTTCTTCTCTTCGTTTCTCAAGAATGAACTCCCCTAAGCACCCATAAACCTTCCAATAGCGGCAGCCATGATCTGTAACAAAATAGGATGATCCACAAACCTAGCTTGAATCCCCAATGCAAAACAATCCTATCTAAATGTATAGAATGGGTGTACCAAAATCCAGTAAAATACTCAGAGCAGAGATTATTGCAAATGTGGGAAAGGTAAGCAAAGTCAATATCTCAAGTTTACCATCATTCGCTAAAAGGAATTCCAAGTGTCTGAACGTAGGGCTCATAGCAGGCATTACAGTGGCAGCTTTGGTTGTCTTCTCACTGGTGTTTGCTGCTGTGTTTCTCCAAAGAACAAAATACAGAGAAAAGATTGAAGAATGGGAGCAGGATTTTTGGCCCCATAGATTCATTTACAAGGAACTCTGTATTGCCACCAGTGGATTCAGGGGCGAAAATGTTTTGGGCTAGGGGGATTTGGGAAGGTTTATATGGGCGTTCTCCCTAGCAGTGGCCAAGAAATCACAGTGAAATGCATAACGAAAGAGTTCAGGGAGGGAATGAAGGGGTTCATGGGATGCAGGTAGCACTGGAGCCTAGTTCAGCTGCAGGGATGAAGCTATTCATTGTTTACGACCAGATGCCAAATGGCAGCCTCTATAAACTCGCAAATCGTTTGGGAAACGAATTTGTAACCACATTGAACGAAGGGCTGAAACCTTTGCAATCGTGTAACATATAATCGTGTGGCTTACAAGGATGATAGGTTGGAAAAATGGGAAGTTGGTTTCATAGGGAAACAGCTTACGGTGTAAATATATTTATATTTGATTAGTTTTACTTAAAATGTTATAAAATTTAGTCACCTTCGAAGTGTACTTGTTTTATTATTTGTTGATTTTACAACCCAATACAAAGGAGATATGGTAAAAATATTTCACTCTCACTCTTTGTTATAAATAAAATAATTCCATTTCCATTTGAAATAAAATAATTTTATATCCACTTTTAAAATTATTTTAAAGTAATTTAAAAAAACACAAATAAATTTGATATTATTCATATTTCCATATTTCAATTGAATACTTAAATGAATCATTTTAATATCTATGTTAACTAATTTATTTTAATATCCACTTTAGAAAAGAGATAAACATAATTGTATATATATGAATCATAAATAAAATATTTCACGTGCAAAGAGAAGGAAACAAACTAAAAAGATCAATCTTAATAAAAATTCAATGTATAAATGGGTATATTGAAATTGAATTTAAAATATATTAAAAAAAATGTTTATGAGGACGATGTAATCCCATAAATAAAATATCCAATTCTCATGTTAATAAATTATTCTGCCAAGAATTTACATGTTATATAGGTTTTAAATAATAATAATAAGCTAATATAATAAAAAGTAATGAAAAATTAATTCCTATTGTTAAATTGTGTCAAGTACATTATTTCCCCCAAATCTCTCTCTCTCTCTCTCTCTCCTCTCCTCTCTCTCTCTCTCTCTCTCTCTCTCTTCTTCCCCATATATATATATATATATATATGGAGAGAGATATTCATTTTAACTATTATAAGTCCATAGAGGGATGCAATCTTTGGATGTGCAATTTTATTAAGTTTTGCACTATAAAAAGGGTTTGCACCTCAATAGAAATGATCCCTCTAGGATCTTTCTAGATCTATGGTTAAGATGGATTTATACTAGTATTAATAATCCATAGTATTGGCCCATGGTATTGTAAAAAATCCTATCACTTGTCCTTTTTTTAACCTCAAATTTCTTAATTTTTTTTTTGACCGAATAAAAATATTTACAAGATAGGACAGGACATTACAATAAATTTTCCATATTCAGATGGAGAACATCTATGACCACAATAATTTTATTAAGATGCATCTTAACCCCAGATGTATTAATCACTAGCTTAAGATGCATCTTAACCACAAATGTATTAATCACTAGCTCAGATCGATTTAACTTCGAATCTATCATGTGCTGAAAGGGATCAAATCCCTCGAGGTGCAATCCTTCTTTTTGGAGTGTAGAAGTTGAGGAAAGGTTTGCACCTTGAGGGATTTGATCCCTCTCGGTGCATGATAGATCCGGAGTTATATGGATCTAGGATGGTTCTAGTTTGGGGCAATAATGTTACATTTTTATATTATTGTCACAATTATGTATATTTTCTACTTGTACATCATACTTTGCAAATTACATGATTAGATATATTAATAGTAGCAAATAATATCAATGTAACAATGTTCAACGATCAATATGTCCAAATAATTATTAATATATTAAAAAAAATACATTGATCATTCCATTCAGATGTGATATGAAGAAAATATTGAAAACCATGTAAATCACTTAGTATTTAATATTAATCTCTCTTCTTATGCTTTTCTCTTAGACACACCATCACACTTTTCCATCTTTTTGTATCGATCGTATGAAAAAGGAGGTTTAAATCGAAGGTCATCCAAAGATTTAACTCGAGATATCACTGTAAAATTAAGACCTTGTCACTCTATCCTTCCAATATTAATAGTTTCATTCTCTAGTGTCAATCCCTGGGACTAATGAATTGTTAATATCGAAGCAAGTATCAATGGAATTTATCTATTATGACCTCTTTCAATAGGTATAATAGGAAAAGTATGAGGGGATAGTTCATCCCATGGAGCTCCATCATAATTATCAAATTTTACTAAAACATATGTTGGAGGACCAGGAGGTGATGCTTTTAGATTATACACAATATCTTGAACTACTCCAAGGGCACCATTGACAAGTCCTTCATTAGTCCATAAATTTGGAGTAAGCATAACCCTAGATCCAACAACAGGAAGGAACTCATTATCCAAATTTTCCTTATCTACTTCAATGGTGTGGCTACTATTTGATCTTCTAGCAACACTACATGCAACAACGTGATTTAGGGACATCAAGAAATGCTTATTGTGATTGTTCACATCATCATTTGTTGCAAACAAATGTATAGCCTTATTAAATAGCTCTTTTGTTGAAGCATCCAAATTAGAATATGTACATCTCATTAGTAATTTCTAGTCTTCTATTGTTGGAATCACATCCCTAATGTTCATTAATAGATGATGAAAACATGTTTGATCATTGCTTTGTCCGTATTTCCTTAATATCGTATCAAGAGTTACAAGAGTTTTGAATAAATTCCATAATTATTTTGCATGACCTTCAGATGAATATGCAGGTCTATCCATAACAGGAGGTAGTTTTCCCAAATCTCCAACTAATATAATAGATATACCTCCAAAAGGAAGTTCTTTATTATGAGAAAAAACTTGACGAAGTTGAGCATCAATATGTGTCAATAAATTTATTCCTATAAAACTCATCTCATCAATAAGGATGTACTTAACATGTATCATCTCCTCTTGTAAGGTAAGCAAACTTGACCCTTGTAAATCAATGAAGTTCCATACTGGTATATGAAGAGTTGAGTGTATTGTTGATGCAAATATGTTGAATGCTACAACACTAGTAGGGGTCAAAAAAAGCAATGGGAACTTTTGAGGAAGAGAGTCAATTTAAAGTGCTTGTTTAATAGCACTAATCAAGTGAGATTTTTCAATACCTATTGTCCCTTGGATAATCATATACAAATATTTTTTGTTTTCATCTCCATTGTAGTGTTCAAAAATTATATTAGAGTTATTTTTTTCTTTTCTCCCAAACTTTCAAATGAATATTTTTTCCAAGATTTAGTAGTAACAATTTTAGTCACATTTTTCATATTAGATATGAACTTCACTGTACATCTCGATGTCTCTTCATCAACAAATCTAGAGCTCCAATTGTTCATAACATCACGATCCCTAAATCCAATCATGTAAAATTCACTTCCATGTATAAATTTATTCTTATACAAACCTAAAATAATCTCCCACTCATGTTGTTGAGAATCATTCGATACATGTAAAAACTCTTCATCCTCATTTGGAGCCGGATCCTTTGAAGGTATTGGATTACGATCAATATGCCAAGGATTATAGGAAAAAAGTTCCCAATTTCGTATGATGTCATCATGTGTAGCTCTAATATCTATATGAAAATCATGAAATGGCTTGTACAATACTGACTCAGACCAACAAAACTCCACAAACCTATCATTGTCGTGAGGGGGAACTGAAGAAAACTTACGAAAGACTTCTACAATGGCTTCATTATTTCATGGTAACCATTTATCTTCATGCCAACATTTGTCACATGACTAGGGTCTAGCAGCTTCTATCAATGAAAGGTGCTCCATACTCACAGGTCTCCTCATATATGCATCAATAAGAGAGTTATCATTATTGTCATCATATGCATCAACTTTTACTTTCTTGAAAACCTTTGTCCCAACATTTAGAACAATGAATCTACGACTACATTGAGAAAGAGGAAGCTCCAAAAGCATATGGAATGTTTCTTGTCCAACTATATCCCTGTCAACAATAGTCTCACACAACAATGTTCTATATGCACATGTTGTTGGTTCATTTGGATTTTGAATGGAATAAATATGCATCAACATATCATGGAAGCTCTCTGACCCTTTTTATGCTTTTGCTGCATATTTTTCTATGTAGTTAATCATAATATGCCTAGAAAGAACATGTTTCCAATCCATATTTTCATGCCACAGTATTAATGTTTCACGATTATGTGTATTTAATCTATTATCATTTCGTCTAGGTTCATATATTTTTTCTCCACTTTCATTAAAGTCTTGACATTTTTCATAGCTCCTGTTATGAAACCATCTCATAAAAAGATAGAAAAGATAGATAAATGCCTTAGAAATAAGCCTCTTCGAGGGGGCAACCTCCTTTACATTACACAAATGAACAATTCTTGGATGATACAAATGACAA
>APFE031384139.1:0-14981 GCA_000404065.3 Pinus taeda | reverse complement strand
TTTGATGTCATTCTCTCATTTCCAAAGCTTGTTTTGAAGAGCTGAGGTCTGAGACTTGCTTAGGAGGCTGGTATAGGTGGTGATAGACCCATACCGACTGCAAATAATCAAGGTGATGATATTTTTGTGTAACAATTGATCTTCTGAGACATCATTAATGGACTGATGTGCATGTGTAGCTCCCCTTGAGCCATCAGACTAGTTAATCTGCTGGTTTGGCACCATAGTAGGTTGCAATTTCAACTTTCAAGTAGTTTCAACTTTGCAAGTTGGTAATGATAGATGTGTGGTTTTTCATTTTGAATAAAAGTTAATTGCAATGTTGGTTTTTATGCAAAGGATCGCTAGAATGTTAGATGATCAATTCTTCTTTAGAGATTAAATTTGTGTTGCAATAGATCAGTTAAAAGTTTTATTAATAAGATAGTGTTAGTTTGCTTTAAAGTTTCATTTTAGAAAATGTGAAGAGCATTTTTTATTTCATTAGAAAATAGCAGGAAGATTTTAATGTGCTAAAATCCATTTTCTTTGAAGAATAAGATATGAATAAATTACATCCTTAAAAGTAAATCTCAATAACTCAATCATGGACATTAACAATCTGATTTAATAAAAGGACTTCTAGCATATATAGTGCACTTGCACTTCACAAGCTTACCAACTCCAGTCCATAATTCAGGTAACAATTTAAGACAAGTAAATTGACAAACATATTGGAGTCGTTGTCGGGGAAGTGTAAATAGAAGTCTTAGTCTTTTTCATTTTGATAAATTAAAAATAAAAATAAAAACAAACAAACAAACAAACAAACAACAAAAATAAAAACATGAAATGCATAGGGAAAGAGACTCTAGGGGTAGATTTGTAGGTAAAGGAAAGATTTTAATCACAACATCACTCTCCCCACTATGACCTCATAGTGCCACACCACCCACACAAACTCGAATTCCTTCCATAGTAGGCAAACACAAACTCCCTGAGGTATTAAGATATGAAATCCAACCTAGAGATTCACCAACTTCATCAACAAAAGCCATAATAGAAGACAAAGATCCCATATCCCCAACAACAAGAGTAATTTTCCTATCTTCAACTGGAGAAAAACTTCTAGCTCAAGAGTTGGAAGCTCCTACTAAAGAAGAGGAAGAAGAAGCCTATTTTAACAAACCATTGATAGAAGAACCAGAGGAACTAGAGGAAGTTTAAAACCGAATCTTGGAACCAGAACCCTATATTGGTTCTAAAGAATCTACAATGGATGGAGAAGGAGAAGGAGAAGTACTTAATTCGAATGGTGAACAACCTAGGATTGGAGGAGGAAGAGGAGGAAGAGGAGGAAATAGAGGAGGTGGAAGAGGTGGAGGAAGAGGAAGAGGAGAAGATATAAATCCTCTACCCTTTGGATTTCCTATCCTCGATGAAGATACAACTATGACAATGAAAAATATCTTACCCTCTATCCTTCCAAACTTTCATGGACTAAGGAGAGAAGATCCTGAAACATTTCTCTTTGAATTTGAAGTCTTGTATAGATCATATGATTATCTGCATGATGCTCAAAACTTGAAATTATTCCCTGTAACCCTTAAAGATGCAGCATTAAAATGGTTTATGAGTTTAGGAATAAACTCCATAAGAACATGGGAACAAATGAAAACTACATTCTTAGATAAATATAAGGACTATTGTATGCCCCATAATTTTAAGGATGAAGTCTTTAAAATGGTATAGAAAGAAGATGAAAATCTTGAAGACTTCGTTGAAAGATTTTCTTATAATGTTAAAACGGAAAAATTAATAATCTAGATGAGGAAACTTTGAAAGCTCTCTTATTGAAATCCATTAGAAATGAGTGGATTGATCTTCTCAATCTAATGCGTAAGGGAGACATTTCTCAGTTGTCACTAGGAGAAATTTGTGAGTTATGCATATACATTTCAAGAGGCAAAGCAAGAACTGGGAAAAATCCAAGAGATCTCTTTTATCAAGGATTAATAAATATGCTGATCAGGTGCTCAGAATTATGCTCAAAAATCAAAGTGTCGGAATCTTATCAAACTTAGCTTTAGATTGAAGAGCTCGTCATTTTGAATCCAACAGTGTGAACGCCACGCAAATCCGAGTTCGTATATAGAAGATAGATCAAGTCAAAGTTGAAGTTTGACTTGTTTATGTGGCAGGATTGGATAACATGGCAAGGGTCCCAACGAATGAGTAAGTGCCAAGTGGTAGGTTTCCACTGAGTTCTGCATATCGCATATCTGGAAAAAAAGGAGGCACAGGTTAAGAATCAGCCCCCACAAATCACATTGAAACCCCATTGTTATTATTTGGTACCACTGACAAAGTGTCGATTGTGATAGAGTGTCAGACTCGGGAATTTTATATGACATGATTTAATATCTTGGAGGATCTGCAATACCGTTGATATTATCATAGTGTGCCTCCATGTTGAAATTCACTGATTGTGATGAGCAAGAGGTTTCAGACACAGGAATTTTATATGTTGCAGTTAATTATCCCATTTGGTTCACAACACTGCATCGCAGCGTTTTATTGTGATAAGAGCCCACAACACTTGTCAATTGCGATTGCGATAAGGCCGACAAAATATAACCCACCGAACATAAAATTCCTCGCTCTATTAATAGATTTTGGAGCAGAAATGGGGTTTTTGGTTGGTTTTAGAGCATTTTGTGGAACAAATAGTGGAAGAACTGGGAGAAGTCATAACTTCTTCAGTTCTTATCCAAATTGGATACAAAAAGAGGCTAGATGGCCATTTTTTAGTATTCTGAACTCATTGAGACAGGTTTTAGAGGCATTTGAGAATTTTAAGCACACTTTTGTTGTAATTTGAGCATAATAGAGAGGCCCAAGCCATTGGAAGTTGGACCAAGGAGATGTAGCCTAGGAGGGGGAAACTCCTTTATCATGTGCTTGTTGTGTGATGTATTTTGATGTTCTTTGCTATTATTTTTCTGATGTTTAACATATATTTTTATGTTAAATTTTTTATAACATTTACATAAGAAACTCTCATGGGAATCATCTAATTAAGCAACAGTATTGAATCCTTAAGCACTTGATAAGAAAATGATAAGCATATTCGGTTTTATTTTGAATGGGGAATTAGCACGGAATTACTAATCTGCTCCATTTCAGATCATCTGTAGTTGGGACAGTAAGTGGAGAAGAATTAGAAAATTTGCTTGATAATTTTAAAACAAATATTTTTGGGAGTCTTAGTGAACAAATTAACACCCTTAAAATACAAAACAAGCAAAAAGTTGAAATTTTTGCATTGTCCATTTTTTGCCCTAAGTGCAGAAAGAAACATACCTTGAGAGAATGTCCTATGGATTTAAAGAGTGTAGAAACTTGTGTTATATGTGCAGAAAATCATGATATAAAATAATGTCCCTCAATACCATGTCTTAAATATGTATATCAAGAAGAAGGAGTACCAAACCAAGTAGATCCTCTTTGTTTTATTGCTAAAATACCTTGGCAGAATCCACAGCCAAATACAATTCAAGTTTTTAACACTCAACCATTTTCACAATCATCACAAGTAATTGGATTGCCCCACTGCCTTGGCAATCTTGGCCACAACCTTGGTCACATGGAAAAATCCTTATGGAAAATACCCTCAATATCCTCAATTTCCACAATTTCAACAATCATATCCTACTTTTCCTCCACAATATTATCATCGACCTGCTCAACAAACTCAACCTCACAATTTGAATCCACAACTTTCATTTCCATTTCCTCAAAGACCAAACCAATTGCCTACCCAACCACTTCCAAATCCCAACAACAATAAAAACTCACAACTTGTTTATAATATAGAAGGACAAAATTTTCAAACTTACATGATAACTCCACTAGATCTAAACAATGTTCAACTTAGATCTGGTAGAATATTAGAGAAAAATTTCCCATCAGTTGTTATTTAGGAAAGTGAAAAAGAAAAGATCTCTGAAGAAGATAAGTCTCTTAATGAAAAAGAAAAAACTCAAAAACAAGTTAGTCAAACACATTCAAATAACTCAACTCCTATTATGGAACAACCTTCAATATCTATTTCAAACCCATCTTTTCCTGAGAGATTAAAAATTGATGAAGGGGTAGAAAAACATATTTTATTGGATGATTATGACATGTTAGATGAACTAAAGAATGTTTGCATAAAAATTCCTTTACTACAAGCCACTAAGGAAATACCAATTTTCGCAAAGACAATTAGGGAATTGAGCATAAAAAGACCAGGAAGAAAAAGAAAATAAGTCAAAAGAATCCAACTAGTTGGAAAAATTGTAGATATCATGATGGGTAAGAAAACAATTCAGAAATATCTTGATTCAAGAAGTCCCATTGTGAAAACACACATCAATGGTGTAGAGATCCCAAATACATTGATTGATCTAGGAGCAGCTATAAACATCATGAGTAAACAAACTATGAATCAATTAAAACATTCTAATCTTCAATATACACCTACATTGTTACAATTGGCAGATAGATCTGTAATAGTGACCATATTGAGGAATGAAGAGCCTCATGATTACTTGATTTTGACACTCTCCTTTACTTATTTTTCCTTTCCTTGACCATCATCATCAACTCAATAGGCATCAAAATACAAGGTTTTTGACATGGTAAGGTATTTAATCATCTTATCTTTCATATTTCATAATGTTCCTTATTATTGAGTTAATATTTGTATTGGCTACTGAATTTGCATGATTCTGTAGCTAATCTTTGTTTCTATAGCCAATTCCATGGTTTACCAGGATCGAAGGTTCCAGCCAAGAGGAGAAAGATATGGACAAGTGGAGATTTATCCCCTTAATGATTTCTTCCTATTCATCTGAACCAGATCATAAAATGATTGTTCGATTGCATGATAAAAGGATAAAATCAATGTGGTCATTGAAGAGGCGAGTGAGAGTCCAAAAATCCTATGCTTCACGATTTTCTTTGTCAAATAGAAAATTGTGAAAAATGATATCTTGGTAGTTGTTATAAGCTTAGTTTAGAATTTTGTTAGCTAAGGTAGGCATAAAGCCTCAAACAATTATTGACACGGGCTTTTCTAAATACCGTGCAACAAACATGAACAGAAGGTTGATTTTATGTATGCAACAATGATATTTTGAAACTCGGTTTTTACTTTGTTATGCATAGCTGACACTTCCATTCAAGTTTTATGACCGCCTGTTTGTGGAGGGCCCCTACAAATAGTGAAGGTTTTGCATTCACATATCTTTTTCATTTGTTACAGTTATTCATACAATTTAGAATAGGATTGCAATCTTGATTTCATTCAAAGAATGATAAGCAATATTTCATTAATCATTCCTTTTTCAAGTTAATGTATAATGATGTTAATGATAATGTAATTGCTTTTCATATATTTCTTTATGATTGTCGAGTGTTTCATTTCAGAGTTAATAGATTTCTTTAGAGTTTCATTCTATAGTATTTCATTTTAAAGTATGTGTGATTTCTTTATGGTTTTCATTTCAAAGCATTCAATTTCAGAGTATGAGTGATTTTGTTATAATTTAATTTTAGAACCTTTTCAATAATGAGTGATTGATAATGATAGATGTGTGGTTTTTCATTTTGAATAAAAGTTAATTTCAATTTTGCTTTTTATTCAAAGGATTGCTAGAATGCTAGATGATCAATTCTGCTTTAGAGATTAAATTTGTGTTGCAATAGATCAATTAAAAGTTTTCTTAATAAGATAGTGTGAGTTTTATTTAAAGTTTCATTTTAGCAAATGTGAAGAGCAAATTTTATTTCATTAGAAAAGATCAGGAAGATTTAATGTGTTAAAATCCATTTTCTTTGAAGAGTAAGATAGGAATAAATTGCATCCTTAGAAGTAAATCTCAATAACTCAATCATGCACATTAACAATATGATTTAATAAAAGGGCTTCTAGCATATATAGTGCACTTGCACTTCACAAGCTTACCAACTCCGGTCGATAATTCATGTAACAATTTAAGACAATTAAATTGACAAACACTACCCAAAGGTGATGGAGGAATACCAACACCTAAAAGGGATTTAGTTTCTATTGTGTTATTTTATTTCCTATAGTCTATCCAATTGAATGAAATATTAGTTCTAATAGAGAATTGAGAAACAATTGGTTCTTACTTTTCAGTTCCTTTCCCTTTTAAATGTACGGTAAATTGAATTATTGGTTAAGAAATATTGTTACTTTGTGCTCTGGTTAAAAACCCAAGATGTTGCAATTGAGGAATAATATTTAGAATAGATTCCTTAATAATACCAAAATATAGTAATTATTGTTGTAAATATTGGATTGGATCATATGATTCTTCCTATAAAATTTTCCTGTGTAGATATGAAGCTTGAGAGTCTTCAGAAAGAACAAGGTACTGATAAATTGGGTTTAGTATAGTTTGAATAGAATGAGAAGCTTCACTAGACAATGTTTCTAAAGGTTTTTGTGGAGGCGATTTTGATCCAGATGAATGAATTGTCTTATTTATATTTAAATATTTACCTACCATTCATTATTAGATGTCCTCATTCTAGCATGAAATTATTGATATGAAGGGAAATACCTCCATCATCTAGGCTATGACTGCTCAATGAAAGGTCCCAATTGGACCTACTCTCATTTGGTATTATAGTTCATGATTGATACATGGGACCAGTTATCCACAAGAAGTAAGAATGAACAAAAACTCTCCAAATGGGGAAAAATCTAATTCAACATACTACTTAAAGGATATTAAAATTCAATATATATAATTTATACTTGCTACATATCCTGCCCAAGGTCACAAGAAAAATTTGGCAGTGGATATAAGAGAAAAAATAGGTTATTAAGAAAATAGAAAAAGTTCATAAAAATCAATAATATTTTAAGCATATAAATATAATACTTAACCAACAGAGAATTATTTAGAAACTAGACGTACATTATCATATCTAACCCATGAACAATTAGTGAATCTAATTAGATGAGGAGGAGGATTTTCACATAATGCTAAATAAATGAGAAATCATACAACTAAAAAAATGTTTCCACATAACTAGTTACCTACATAGGTATATATTCATTAAAAGTATCTTGATATTATGAAATTATACTCAAACTGATAACAATATGTAGTTTTCGATACAAAACTTCTAACCATTCATACTAATGAAAAAATCATTTATATAACAATTACAACTAAAAATGTGGTCTGTTTTTTGTTTTTCTTCAACTAACATTTGAAAATAAGAAGATGACTCTACCCATGGGAACTTCACGGGGGGGGGGAATACCATACCATGTGTGCTCATATTCAGAGATCATATTCAGAGATATATATTGAGGGGAAAATGGCATAATATATTGAGCATATATTAGGGTTTAAAGGGGTTTTATATTGGCATATATAAAAAATGGAGCTCAAAGTTAATAAAAAAATATAAATGGGTATAAAAAATGTTAATGAAAAAATGGATACCTGCAATATTTAGTGAAAGTAGGGGTATTTTAAATTGGGAAGGTGCACTAAAGGTGATTAGCCTTCCTCCTCTCAAAAGAAATCTAAGTCATCCTATAAACCACCTCCAGCTAAGAAAGAAAATGGAGCCCTAGATCTTGAGAGCCTCCAAAAGTTCCTTAATAATTTATCAAACTAAATTATTGACCTTAAAATGAACACAAAATAAGGGAAATCTAATAGAGGAAACTTTATACCTTCCAAGAAGAATTTTCCACCTAAGCATACTCGTACCATTGAAGGATTAAATGCTAAAGGATTAGAGAATATTATTCAAGCCTTGATATTAGGGATTAACTTATCTTCTAGTGAGAAAACAAATGAACCAGATGAGAGTGAGGAAGGAGCAGATGTGGGTGATGATGATGCTCAATCCCCTCCTATCATGGTCCACTTTGTTCATCTAACCCATGATCTGTTTGAAGAAGACTATGAAAATGTTTTCATGAATTAGTATCCTTACAACACCCACAGAAAGACTATTGTTGATGATTCCAATCCTTCTACCTCTCTTAGAAGAAAAAATGTGAAAAAACAAGTAGAAATTTCCAAAAACCTTGTTGTCCCAGATTTGGAATATGATATTATTAAATATATCAAAAGACTAAAATCCAACGTTTCAATTTCTGAGTTGCTGAAATTTCCAATAATATAGTAGAAAACTCACCAAAGTTTTGGCTGAAATTTTTGGTAAAGTAAAGAAGGTCGCTCAAAATAATGAAATGACATTTTTTGAAAAAAAATGGGATAGGTCCAGTTTCTATTAAAAATTATCCTCAAATATTTCCCCCACATAGAAAAGAAGGCTAATGTTCCTTCATTATTACTTACTTTTAAAATTTATAATAGGAATGTACATAATTGTATGGTTGACTCTGGAGCTTATTCCAGTGTTATGCCTCTTTCTATCTGTGAGAAATTGAATGTTGACATTAAGCCATCTGAGGTCAAAATTATCCAACTCGATTATACAAATGTTAAGGTTGTGGGAGAATTAAATGGTGTGCTTATTAGACTCTCTTCTACTTATAGGATTCATCAGATAATTAACATTGTTGTAGTTGATATACCTGAGGCTTAAGGTTTATTTCCAAGCAGGGATTAGTCGCAATGTTGGAAAAATTATTTTGCTATTGATTAGTCACATTTAGCAAAAGGTTAACAAAATAAAATAAGGATGAAGAGATAATGGTATATGCATCATATTATTATTGAACTCAATGATCCTAATGAGCCAATCTTAATAAATGATTCTTCTATGGATAGTTTTGATATGTTTTTTGGTAATTATACTGTTGAGGTTTCCGTTTTTTTAAATTAAAACAACAATCTAAACTTGTGTCTTGTACTAAGCTTATCACACCAGATAAAAAATTGATTGATGCTAAAATTGTTAAAAATAATGATGATAAAGTGTGGTCCTTGTATTTTCATGGATCTAAATCAAAGGAAGGTGTTGGTGTTGGTGTTGGTTTCTTGTTACTTGATCCAAAAATGTTCATTGCATGCAGATTAGAGTTTAATTGTACTAATAACATTGCAAATTATGAAGCTCTCATCCAAGGGCTTAAAAAAACTATTGATATTAATATTAAAACACTAGTTGTCTCCAAAAAAACATGGAGGCGGGTCTTTATTATGTCGCATTCTCTAAAACATGTTTGCAATGATTGAAGGCTTGTGGTTGAAGCTTAAGAACTTCTATAATTGATTGTCGTCAATCACCAAAGTGCAGGAATTCTAAGAAATTTCCTCTCATGATAATAGTAGATTCATTATTTCTTATATAGTTTTTATTTGAAATTGTACAGTTGGAACAATTTCTATATAAAGTGTGACATTCTCAAATAGAATCAAATTTGTGTTGAAAGAAATTTTTGAGAAATTTGAATTTTCATGGATTCTCCATTTGCAATATGGAATTATAGAATTGTTCCAAAGGGAATGTAAGGAATTATGTTTGTTCCATTTCTTCATCTTCAAATATGCAATCATTGATGATGCACTAATGAATGTGCATTTTTTAAGTTGCATTCATGTTATCGTTTCACAATTCTTGAAAATAGGATTGGACTCCTCACATGTGTCTCAGTTGCAAAGAATCTCCAACCTTCTTGATTTGTGTGTAGTATTTTATTTTTCACTCATTAATCCAAGGGAGAATTTTCCTTCAAAGTATACATAGTGTGGGAGCTCAAAAAGGTGGCAATTAAGTTCATACCCTTTTCTATGAGGCTTCCCCATATAATATGCTTCAAAAAGCACTTTGATATAACTTCCGTGGATGATAATATCCTTTGTAGTTTACACTGAAGTGTTATTTAGTAACCATCCTACATTGAAATTTGTTGACAAGACCCGTCAAAATACCATAATAAACTTTCTTCAAGTGATGGATTGCCTCATTGACACTCTTGAAGGTATTGATGAGCTCATGAAATCTCATGTCATTAGTTACCAAAGCATGACACTAATCAACAAGTATATAGTTGAGATGTGGGAGACCATGCATCCCCTCTTTTTTAAGGTCTATGCCAAGTTTCATGAGGACTTGGAACACACACACAAGAAAGTGAGTATCCCCAAATATTACAAGATCGAATCAGAAGTGCTCATTCAAAATAGCTTGCATGTCATGCATGTCTCATGCATGTCACACCCAAGCATATGAAGAGGCAAAACAATCTCTCCATAGCTAAGACACCAAGCTAGAAGACCTTCTGTATATACAGAATTCAACAATGTTAAATGGTTGGATGGTTTTATTAGCATAATTATACGTTGTTGGTGCATTAGAATGCAAATCTGGATGGCATTGCCCAGAACTAATTCACATTCCAAACACCCTAAATAGCACCAATAAATCTAAAAGTGATGACGTGTTCAATCTCTACACACCTCTGTTTTAAAGTTTATGAATTTTGCTGTCACTAAATTTAGTGTATTTTCAGTCCTTCGATATCACTGAAACAAATATTTATGAGTTTTGTTGTCGCTAAATTTAATGTATTTTCAATCCTTTGATATCGCTGAAACTCTGGACGGTTTGGATGTTTATAAAATCTGAGATTCTAAAACAGACTTATAGCCTAAACGCACAAATTTAAGTTTTACAGCATGCTTTGATTTGTCTGGGCACCAAGTTCTGTAGAATTTTCTGAGATGTAATTGGATGCATTGTTGCACATGTAATAATATTCTGGAATACCCTATGTGAATGACTTTCCTGTTTCAAGTAACATGATAGAAGCATATGGTTATCTCATATAATGGATGGTTTCCAAGTATAAATTATGTTGGATAAGATTAATTTGATTACCATTTAATTATCTACAACATTTGTGTGTATGAAATGAACCAGAATCGTAAATCCATGCTTAAATTTCAAGTTGAGACTCAAATTTGCATTTGTTTCCAAGACCATTTGCAGATGTGTATGATGACTTCAAGCAAATAAATGAGCAGCCTGTGGATGTTCGCAAAGGTAAGGCGGAATTGAGGATGGAATTGAATAAGGCGGTCGATGCAAGCAGCATAGACTGTCTCAAGCATAGAAAAACTGCACTTTAACATACCTCAAAATCATGTCCAGATACCACTCTATGCACATTTATGGCACCTCTAAAGCGTCGAAAAAATACTTATTACAAGGTTGATTTGACATTTCAGATTCATTCAATTAAAAGAAAATACTCATTACATAGATGGTTTGACATTTAGGTTTTGAGCATTCTAGGGCTGAAAGGAATTAATCGAGAGAAAAATAAAGAAAATGCCCTATTTTGAAATGAAGGAATTGGGGTACCCATACATGTAATTGAATCCCTGTGCATTGATCATCCTTTACAAACTCTTCAATTGGAGGTTGTTGTCCATCAGTCCTCTTGAATACCCTGCATGAGATTTGAGATAGCTGGACCTGCATTAAAATGGCTTAAATGAATTAAAAATATATTATCGCAATTGAAAAGCAGAGCACAAATGAATTAGTGATCGTATGTACCTGAAATTAATGAGAGAGAGTAGAGCCATTATTGAGAGAGAGTCGCGACAATTTAGTTGCTGTAGACCGCCCTTCCTTTGATGCTGGGAAGAAAACAAACTCACACTCACTTGGCTCAGATTTAGATTCAGAGATTCATGCACAGGCACAAACATGCATTAGAAAGAAGTGGCAATTCTCTCATTCACATCAATTCTCTCATTCGAGTATCCTCCAAGTTCACTTACATAAATTTCGCTGAATTTTGGGAAATTAGTGTGTAACATGTGTGAAGTGGAAAGCTGAAAAGTGACATAAATGTCATAAAAATCTGTGTACAGATGTCAAAAGTTTTCTGATCGACATTCTTTTGTGCTTTCTTGATTTTCTGTTGTTTTGTTTTCTGGTTCAGATCAACGGTTGAAAGTGTCTCCCCTGATCGAACGGAGCAGGGTAAAAGTGTTGATGAAGAAGTTGATGCATAGGAAGGCCTATCGGCCTAAATATGTCTAGTTAAATAAATTTCATTCATTGAGAGACTCCACATGGCGCACATAGGTTGCCAGTGAACTGATATGTCAAGAGTATGTCAATGGCCGAGATATACCCAATCTGTTTCCACCACTTGGCATGCAGCCATCGGTTGAGATATACCAATATACCAATCTGCTGCTACCACTTGGCATTCAACCATTGGTTGAGGTTGTGCCACTTCATTAAAATTCTTGAGATCTGGCCACTCAACGCGCCACTTGTCACACATCCACTGGCCACTCTAGTATTGCCACTTGTCACTAACCCAATGCCCACTCTAATGGCACCCCTTGTCACACATCCAATGGCTGAGATCTGGCCACTCGGCATGTTAGAGTCGGTCTTGTCAGTCCTCCGTCAGAGATCAAAACTCTTTCTGCATCTCATTTTTTGGTGTCTCGCTCCATTCACTCAGCTACATTACGCTAGGGGCATGCCATAATCTGACATAAAAGGTCATGCTAGTCATTTCCCCTCATGTCTGACACCTGCTGGCTTAGGTATTTTGTCAATGGTCACTAAAGTCTATGACAGTTAATGTTCGATATTTTAATGGACGAGAGTCATTTTCAGTCATTAGGTCTAGGGATTAGTCAATTTGGTCTTCAACCATGTCCAATAAAGCCATGCAGACCAGAGGGAGACCCTTACAAAGTTGTGATTCAAAGATTTTCATCGTCATGTTGACAGATTACGACTGTTCTTCAAAACCCTGTTTTGAAGAAAAGTCAAACAGTGTGTCATTTGTGATAATTTTCCAAAAAGGTCTCCAGTTGATCCCTTCAGGTGCAGTCATGGTTTCCTTGCCAAATGCCATGTTATGTGACCCCTGCAAAAAGTGCCAAAAATTTCATCATTCTAGCTAAGAATTCAAAGGGAAAAGTGAAATTCAGTGTTGAATTAAATCAGTGAAAAGTGTCAAAATAAAAACATTATCAATGTGGGTTTTGAAGAAGAAAAAATTAAAGCCATGACTCCAAATGCCTTTATATACAAGTTTCCACAAGTAACAAAATCATTGTGCACACCAAGGTTATAGAGAAACATAGCAAAGTGATTGAGAGTGCAAAGCACGCGCTCTAGGTGAGTTTGGATTCGTTTTCTAGAGCGCGGCGCACACACAGAGGGGCACGACACACATAGAGAGCGCGACGCCGCAGTGGTGGAAATCCATAGGCGCGACGCATATACAGAGTGCGGCGAACTGGGTTTGCTGCGCGGCGCACACCTACAAGGGCCCGAAATTGTTCCAAATTTACCACAAATCGCTTGGAATTCCTTCCAATTGCCAGGTAGGGTCTATATCTTGGCTTGCTCATCAAATTTTGTGGATAGAATGATGGTTATGGCCATTTATAATTTCAACAAAAAACGCCTAAACCCTACCACTTGAAAACATCAAAGCCATTTCTCTAGGGTTGCAAACTTGTGGTGTTGATGCCAAGGCTCCTCCTCCCTTTCATTTTTCCCCTTCTTTCCATTTTTCCCTTTCCCCCTATCCAATTTTTCCCTATTTTCCCTACCCTAAAACATTACTAAACACCTATTCCCTATCCCCTCCACTCATTTGTCACCAAAACCCTACCTTATCAAATCCCCAAACCGTCCTACATATCCCTAAACAAAATTTCCCCCCATAACTCCTAATCCCATCATATTATTCCCCTTCCTAACACTCCCTTTTTTGCATTGTTCCCCTTGGTGCAGAGTTCATATCAACACATAGTTTCACTACCATCATCAAAGGGCAGTCCAAGCACAATACACATACAGCAGTCATGGCTTCCGAGCATTCATCGGAGTATGAGATGGAAACCCAAAGTGATTCATCCTCGGAAGAACAGGCCCCCCGGAGACATCACAAAAGTGGTAAACATGTTAGGGATGAGCCAACCACCCTCACAGAACTGCAGGCCTGCCCTCTTGCTATGTCATGTTTCCAGCATCTATCATGTTTTGAGTTTTGTCAAAGGGTAGCTAATGTTCGAGTTCATCATGAGTTGACCCGCCTTTTTGTGCTTCAGCTACAGGGAGATCTCTCTATCTTGGCCGGGGTCACCCTCACACTGACACCTGAAACTGTCTCATTAGCAACCGGCATATCGAATGTTGGAGAACAGTGGCACAAGAAACAGAAGGTTGATCGGCAACACTATGAGCCTTACATTAAGGCTAGTTTCTTAAGGCAACTCCAAAGAGTTTTTCCATTCAGATATTTGAAAGATGAATATGCTCCACTCATGAAGTTTATCATGAAGTACTTCAGCTGTGAGGGGAGGTTCTCTCGTCTATAGGCCTATCACATCAGGTTGCTCATGCACTTTACCAGGGTACGGATGATGAACATCCCATATTTCATTTGCAGGAACATAGAGAGGATGAACACCTTCATGCAGCAAAAAACCCCTCAGCAGCAACTTAGCAGTGTTTATCACTTTGCTCTTATTAATATTTTGGTCGATCATCAGCTAGGATTACAGGGCATTACTTGGGATGACTTCATCTCCCGTGACCTCTTCAACACTTCACAGGTATTATCAGAGGTTGAGCTTGAGATAGGTGGTCCTTCTCATCAGTATGAGCACCATGAGACCACTACTATGCCAGTATTCATCACTTATCAGAGAGGTAGTAGACATTTGTTTGCAGCAGCAAAGCGAGTGTTATCTCCACCTGGGGTGGAAGGGTCCTCGCTTCCGACATCGGAAATACAGGTACAGGACAGGGGCAAGAAGCCCATGCATGAAGAGGGGCCATCAGGTGAAAAAGAGGCTGACTTCATCCTCATTCATGATGATGATACAGATGTGGAAAGTGCCGAACTTAGGAGGAGCATCCAAGACCAACAAACGAAGATCCAAGCCTTGTCTCTCAATTTGGAGAGGTCCAAGTGGATTATCAGGTATTTGGAGCAG
>APFE031384137.1:314573-327532 GCA_000404065.3 Pinus taeda | reverse complement strand
TACGACCAGACCACACCTCTTCGGGAGTTTTCCCTTTAACAGCCTGAGTGGGTGATCTGTTAAGAAGATAGACAGCAGTAAACACTGCTTCAGCCCAGAATTTGTTGGGAACATTCTTGTGCTGTAACATGGAGCGAGCCATTTCAACAACCCTGCGGTTGCGGCGTTCAACAACATTGTTCGAGGGGTGTAGGGAGTAGTGAACTGGCGTTTTATGCCATGAGTATCACAGAAGTTGGAAAAAGTAGAAGAACAAAATTCCCCCCCGTTATCTGTCCTAAGAGTCATGATATCACAGCTAGACTCTTTTTCAACTAAGGTTTTAAACTTCTGAAATATACTAAATGCATCAGATTTATTTTTTAGAAAATATACCCACATCTTTCTACTGAAATCATCTACAATAAGCAAAAAATATTTGCAAGCAGTGATAGAAGATGTTTTCACGGGACCACAAATATCAACATGAATTAGCTGGAGTACCTTAGATGCGCGCCAGGATTCTCCATTCATGAATGAAGACCGATGTTGTTTTCCAGCTTGACACGCGCCGCATACGCCCAACTGCTGAGTCTGAATATCAGGTAATCCTGACACAAGTCCTTCCCGAGAGAGCTGAGAGAGATACTGCATGTTTAGGTGCCCATATCGCTGATGCCATAAGAGTGCCGATGGGAGAAGCACGAGCTGCTAGAGCCACTTCTGGAAAATCACCAGTGTCAAGAAGCCTGTATAGACCATGATCTTCTAGGCCAACAACAACTGTAAGACTAGTCTCCCTGTCGATAATAGAGCATTTGTGCACACTAAATACTACATCAAGCTGAGGAGAGTTCCTCATAATCTGACTGACGGACAACAGATTAATTTCCATCCTAGGAACATAGTATACATTCAGGAAGATAAGTGTGCGTCCACCAGACTGGATTTGAACTGTACCTCTGCCATCTACTGTGTATTTTTCACCTCCTCCAAATACCATGGAATCACTGAAAGGTGAGAAGTCAATAAAGCAGTCATGCCTGTGAGGGAAATGGCGTGATGCACCAAAGTCAATGTACCAGGCAGATGATGGAATATGATCGGAAGACCTTTTAGCCATAAAAGCGTAAAAGGCAGAATCTGTCTGCTCGGAATGTTCTGCAACATTTGCTGTCTAATGAAGCCCTTCCTGTTTCTTCTGTTCTGAAGCAATTCTCTGTCGGCAATCTTTCTTCATGTGGCCAAATTTGTGACAGTAGTTACACTGCACAGTTTTCTTCCTAGTAGGATCAAAAGACTGAGAAGAACCTTTCTGCTGAAAGGACTGAGATGACTGATATTTGGCAGCAAAGGCATTTTCTGAAGAAGCTGATGCTGCACCACTACCAAACTGTTGTTTCCATCGATCCTGTTGCATAAGTTTGGTGCATAAGTCTGGGAACTTTAGATCAACATTAGTGGCAGTAATGTTTAGAGTTTCTATGAAGTGCTCATAAGATTGTGGTAGACTTTTCAGAGTGATGACTACCAGATCTTCTTCCTCCATGGTGCGACCAATGGCTTCGAGTTGATCTCGAATATCTTTAATCTTGTTGAGATGTTCCTGTAAAGACATATGTTCGTCCATCATGATGGAGAACAACTGATTTTTGAGAAAGAAGGCTCTGCTTTTGTCGGATGTCTCATGAAGGTCCTTCAACTGTTGCCAGATCTCAACAGCTGTCTTGCCAGAAGGAATCTGTGGTAACTGATCATCAGCGACAGAGAGCTTGAGAAGCATAACTGCCTCGCGATTTCGATCATCAAACTTGTCTTGATCGGTGCCGGCTATACCAGGACGGAGCTCTTTTTTGAGAACAAGCTGGTCAAGACGCCTATATTCAAAAATGGTTAACATTCTCTGTTTCCAGATGTTGTAGTTTGTGCCATTGAAGCGTTGACTTCCTTCCAGCATCAGATTGGTTAGTGAAGCCATCTGTCTGTTTCCCAAATAGTGAGATTTCACTGATTTGAGCAGAATCTGATAGATACTGATATATAACCCGAAATTGCTTCTTTGAGGGAGAAATACCAATTTCTGCTATGACCACACAGGATCAAACTTGAGAAGCACAGTTCTAGTTAGACCGATCATTGAAAAAACTGATTTTGTGCTACCACTTCTTGAAATGATACAGTAAAAATGTATCAAAAATATATATCTCAATATATAAAAAAAATTGATCTGCTGTATATAGTCACATAAATTTTTTTATCCACTGTATATTTTGACAGTTTATGGATCACGCAGCAAAAAAATCGGGTCACTGATATGAAGACGTGCTGACTGCGGGAGAAAAAAATTTACTTGGTTACGTGATAACACAAAACTGGGACGTGGCACGATTTACGTGAAGAGGACTAGAACGATCGTGCAATAATGCTGACTGTGGATGGTGGACCGAGCCCGTGCGTCTGTGCGCCTGTGCTTGCTGTGCGATAGACACGTTCACGGTGTTGACTGTGCGATAAACTTTAACACGTTCACGGTGCGATAAACTTTAACATGTTTACGATAAACTTTAACACGTTTACGCTGATCAAAACAAAAACCGTGATGACTGTGCAATAGACCGAGCCCGTGTTGACTGTGCGTGGCACGTTTGGAAGCGCCACGATCCTAGACGTCGCTGGAAGCGCCACGATCCTAGACGTCGCTCCGTCCCGTTGCCAACTTTGATTCCGCAGGCCACGCAGAGAGACTTCACAGCTCGGGCGGAGACAGAGAGGATTGCTGGAGCGAGGAGCGCTTTCGCTGAACGCTAGGCTGTAACCTAACCTCAGCTACAAACTCCCGAACAGAACCACGACCTGATAGGCACCGCGGTTGCTGAGTCCTGTTTTTGATGAAGCCACGGGCGAAGAAGAAGGCTAGTGCTATGAGCCACGGTATCTGGTCCGCGAAGGTCAGGGTTTTGACACGTCCTGGTGTGGATGCCATAGTTTTCCTTCCGAGTCTGCTGAAAAAAAAATTGCTGTATGTGTGTACCTTAGTGACCGAGCGTCCAAAAAAATATCTCCTAAGATTAACACCAACAACTGAGATCTGCTCTACAAAAGAACTGGAATTCACACAAACAAAGAACCCTTGGTCTTCGTAATTTCACAAAACCCAAAATCCACTTCTGTATCGAGATAGATGACTGTAAGCTTTTATCACAATGAGCAGAGCCGAAGCTAAGACTCAGTGAAGGCTATCTGGCTTACAGAGGGCTCGACCTTAGAAGGGATTGAGAGAAAGAACTCACGAGATTTAGGATTGTGGCTCTGATACCATAATACAGTGCGAAACACGCATATGGATTTCCAAATGAATTCAATGAATTGATTGAGCTGAATACTCAATAATAATACAGAGATATTTTCAAAGATAGAAACATCAAGTTTCTATGTGAGATTCAGTTTCATCTAAGAAACTGCTAAAGAAAGGAAAATAGCAACAATTAGAAGAATGAGCATTAAACTAATATTAGAAATATTCTAATAATGTAGGTAGTTGTTGTAGCATGATTTTTTTTTTTTTTTTTTTCCTGGATGCTAGAGGCCATCTAGGCCCTGTTTTTGATGTATTTTCGGTTCAGAGATGGATTGCAGTCGGTGTTATTTTGGATATGTGCATCCTTACATGCTATATAAATGAGAACTTTTGCTTATTTTGCACATGAATATATATGTTTTTCTTTAAAATTTGAATGTTTTATGTTTTTTTTGGTTGACCGATTTTTTGGTCTGGTTTTTTATCAGTTCTAGTCCAATTCTAACCGGTTCTTGGTCCAAGGGGTCTATCGGTTCGATCACTGGTCCGATTTTGATAACATTGTCTCGTCAATATTTCCATTAGATTTTGTCATGTAGGAGGGTATGGAACTAGTATTTAATCAAGAGCACTAAGCCCTATTATGTACCTTGATGTTAGTGGCATTGTTGTTAAACTCCTCTATCATGATCTTATTAAAAATGTACCCATCACTCAAACGAAATCTTGAATTGACATGCTAAGCTTTTCTATCTTATTTTAAAAATTTAATGCTTAGGGGGTATATTGATGATGAAGATCCCAATATAGACAAAGATTTTGATGATATGTAGGTAGTTGTTGTAGCATGATTTTTTTTGTTTGTTTTTATTTAATTTTATTATTGTTTTCTAGATGCTAGAGGCCATCTCGGACCTATTTTTGATGTATTTTCGGTTCACAGATGGATTGCACTCGGTGTTATTTTGGTTATGTGCATCCTTACATGTTATATAAATGAGAACTTTTGCTTATTTTGCACATGAATATATATGTTTTTCTTTAAAATTTGAATGTTTTATGCTTTTTTGGTTGACCGGTTTTTTTATCAGTTCCAGTCCAATTCTAACCGGTTCTCGATCCGAGGGGTCTATTGGTTCAATCATTGGTCCGATTCTGATAACATTGACTCGTAGTCCATAATGGTTAATCGTCAAAATAGTAAACATTAGTAGCTCAACGTTCCACTTGGGACATCATTAATGAATTCAACTTGGTCCTTTGAAGAAGAAATTTATTTTTCTAATGGCTACTTTCTTGGTCCATTGCTCAACTAATTGGTCCTTCGGGTCTCCAGTGGCTAGTTAGACCCTCTAATGGTTAGTTGACTTCACCAACAATTATTTTTGACTTGACTTTTCCCTTTGGTAATTAGACTTAGCCACATGGAAGCTGGATCTCCAATGCCCTTGACTCTTTGACAATTTCAACATTTGGATATGTTGAAATCGGCTTGGATTTGAACTAGGTATCTCTCATAATCTTCATATCTTGCCTAACATTGCCACATCATCACCTGCCTGCGACATCGTCATGCTCTGTGTTGGAGCTCTAACACTTGTGGGAATTTGGAGAAATTAAGACATGGGTTTTGCTCCTCTCATTTTGTAGACCAATTTTGACATATTACATGTCAAATTATGTCAATATTTGCCCCTATTAAGCCTCTTGGAAACCTGTCCTGCCACATCATCATGCTCAAGTGGACAATCTCTAACACCCTTGAGGTTTTGCAAAATTTGAAACATGGGTTTGTTCCTCTCATTGGGCAGACCCCTTTTGACGTAATGCATGTCACAAACAACCCAATGTTGCCTCTGTTCTATCACTTGGAAACCTATTTTGACCTGTTGACCAAGTTTGACCTATAACTAGCCACTACTATCTTTGAATGGAAAAAATTCGGTGTGGCATGGATTCCTCTCTTCAAACTACACATTTTGAGACCAAGTTCTCTTTTCGACAACCAGGGTCACTTTGCATTGGGAACCATGAATTGCCTTGAGAAATGTGAAAGGTTGTCAAAGAGGCTGCCATTCTCTAAGAGTTGTCATGCGGAATACTGCACTAAAGCCAAGGTCACCTACAAACTCCATAGACCATAACCATGTGGAATGACATAGGTGCACCTTGATGCAGGCTAGACCGACCCCTACATTGGTGATCACCCCTACAAATGCAGGCTCCCATAAAACCATGAGTTTACAAGAGAGGCCATACAAGGCCCTTTAATCCTGTATAGGACAAGAGTAACCTGAAGTGAAACTTTAAGAGACCAACCATGGTCCCACGAAGAAAACAAGATACAAACTCAAAAGACATGACAAAGGTCTGGGATACCTAATTATTGGGCCTCACATGGTTTTTACATTGCTTTTGACTTGTGAACTTGGGCTTATAATGGTGATGGTAAACGTGGATTTTTTTTCTTCTTATTTATTTATTTCTTGTCTTCTTAATGTACCCTTGTTGACATGCGAGGTAACAGGTTCCTCGTGTGTGTGAGAGTTGGCTGGCCAATTAGGGTTGGTTTGTACAACTAGGTAACAAATCAGTACAAATTGAGCTTGTTTCCACAAAATATAGCAAGCCTTGTGAGGGGACTCACAAGGCGAGGGCAAGGACCTATGGCAATAATGATGAAGGATTACCACTGCTACCTCTGCAATGTTCCTCCCATTGTTTAGTGGGATTTCACCATAAGGAGGCTTCCTTGTATTCACCTATAAGGATATTCTAATTAGAGGGCTCAAGGTGATATTAGTAGGCTAGGGAAGGATACCTTAATGATGGAAAAGGCTCAAATCTTCTCTATAAAGGAGCAAGTATACTAACCCTATACTAGACAAGGACTTACTACAAGCTAGAGCTTATTGGTATGCAATGATAAAGGAGTACTTAGACATGTAGAAGTTAGAGAAAGAGTTTACTTAATAACTAGATCAATAAAGCAACATGGAGAACTGTTAAAATTGGCAACTAGGGCCAAACTCCATGTGGGTCATCTTATTTATGGCAACTAATATTTTTCTTGGATCCCTCTCATCGAGAGGGGTAGGATTGATCTAAAGAACATCCGATTCCGATAAGTATTCATGGAGTTATGAATTTATTTGTGCTATAAGACAATTCGTCAAAGTCGACCAGCAACCAAATAAACCCGTCATGTGCTCAAAGTTTTAGGATAAAAGGAGATGACTTGAGAGTCATTTTACACACAACTTCTCTCTTGATTTCTGTTCACTTGTCTTGGGTTTTAGTGTGAGAGGAATCTAGGAGGAAGAAGCCCTAACGCTGCCCTATGGAGAATAGCTAATGTTGCCGTATGGAGAAGCCCTAACACTACCCTATGGAGAAGCCCTAACGCTGCCCTATGGAGAAGAGAAAGCTCTAATCGCAGCAAGGGATAGGCTTGCTATAGCAAGTCGCAATCCCTTATACACCTACAAGTCTACGGTAAGGCTAATAAGGAGGGCGTAAGGGCTAGTTGTGACTGCTGGGGTATAACAAGCCAACGTGTGGTTTAGGAATGCTGGCGAAGGGTGATCATAGCCTTGGGACAGAAGTTGTGAAGGCTGTCCAAACAATGGTTAGAATACCCTTACCAGTCTAACAATGTGGTAATCAGAGAATCCCCTAACAGTGAATTGATGTAAGTGCAACAACATGATATAATAAGGTGTGACAGCATTGTAATAAAGGTGCAGCATGTAAGGGACAACAACAAGACATGGTGTTGCAATAGCAATTGGGACAACAACAAGACATGGTGCTGCAATAGCAATTGGGACAACAAGACATGGTGCTGCAATAGCAATTGGGACAGTAGCAAGACATGGTGCTGCAAGGGACAACAACAAGACATGGTGTTGCAATAGCAATTGGGACAACAACAAGACATAGTGCTGCAATAGCAAATTGGGATAGCAACGAGACATGGTGTTGCAATAGCAGTTGGGACAACAACAAGACATGGTGCTACAATAGCAATTGGGATAACAGTATGGTAAGCAAGGTGCATCAAGCACATGGTGGCAAAACAAGGTGCAACAATGGCACATGATGCAGTACAGTGATGGGTACTGTCATGATTGATGAAGCATGATAAGATGTAGCATTGTGATGATGGGTGCAACATGGTGCAGCACGGTGAGGTGCAGCATGATGACGAGATGCAACACGATGATAGGTGAAGGAGTCACCTTGGAGAATCAGTTGAAGCAGCGTGTCTTCAACTAATCTCATATATCATTTTCTTAGAGATGATCTATGCTCTTATCTAGATAAGTCAAAGTGTTGACTTCTGTTGTAAATGTATTGTCTCTCTCTCTCTCTCTGCTGAACTATTGAAGAACATATAAGAAGAATTGATCAAGGGTTCCCCACATTGGGGTTTGTCCCTGGCTAGCGCCACATCTTGTGTCCTCTTGTCTTGGCTTGTCTTCTGCGATTTATGTTTAAGTTCTATCTGCAGTTTACTTTAATGCTGATGCGATTACTAATTTGGAAAAGATATTGAGCTAATTGTGAAAATTGAAATAAATTGCTCTAAGCATAGAACATACGTAAAATTAACATGAACCCTCATATAGGCTTCAAGTTGAAGCTTGGATAGGCTTTAGGGTTTCTAGGGAACAATTTTATTTGGGAAGGATGACATCAACCCTATTAGGGGAGGATTCAGCACAACAAATGTTAGATTTTGCATTTAAAAGGTCTGAGGAGGCAAACCCTAGATTTTCATCCACAAACATCCACCCAAAATAGCCCTACAAGCAAATTAGCCTTAGAAAAGCCCTAACAACTTGCCTTAAAAAGCCTAGGAGAGATAAAAGAAGGGAAAATATTTTAGTTTTATTGATTTTTGATCAACACAACCTAGGCTAGTGCCTATTTTAACTCGAGCAAAGGGTAAAGTGAAAAAGACCTAAGGATTCCCCAAGTCTTATGTCCAAATAGATGTTGAAGAATCTAGGGCAAGATGATAATAATGATTCTTCTAACTACGATCACTGCTTGTGATGTCTTTTTACTTATTAGGATTAACTTCTTCTTCTTCTTCTTATTATATTGTGTTCTTCAATCATCAAACAACTACCAAAAACAGGTAGATCAACAAGATACAAGTACACAAGATATAGGCTCCAAGCCAGGGAAAAAACTCTCCTCTTGAGAGGAAAACCCTTCAATCTCTTCTTATAGATTCTCTATTGACGAATACCAAGACCTTTGACCAACATTGAAGCCCTTCCAAGACCAAGATCAGTTTCTCAAGAAATGTGCTTGCTTTATTGCTTTCCAAACCCAGCAAAATCTCTTCCAGTAGTACCTCTTCAACCTCCAGCCACAGATATTTGGCCCTAACTGCAGAGCTGCAACTTCGACCCCCCCAGTAGTAGCTGCTACTTCGCACGTGTGGATAAGAACTGCTTCTTCTATGCCTTCAGTTGCCTCGCTTGACCTAATTTGACTTCTGGATCTAGAAGGGGACTTTATTGACCCTTATTTCAACCCTTTTTCATCAAATCAAGTCCTCACAAGGAAACCCTAGCGAAAAGCTACAAAATTTCAACCTTCTTCTTCGCACGTGTGGGGAGAGAGAGAGAGACCCAAAACAATTTTCCTTCTTCTTCTGCTTTCTTCGCTATCTTTTTTGCTTCTTCCTTCGCTTGAGAGAGAGGATTGATTGTGTCCAAATGAGGTTGAGTTGCCTCCTATATATAGGCTTCCAAGAGTAGGAATTCCAACTTCTAGGCCGACTTGATAGGCTGGCAGGCTGACTTGGTCTTGGAAGGCTCAGTAAAATACAAAAATAATTCTTCTTACAATTTACAAGATGCCTGATGGGGTCTTCATATTATGACAATGTCCCCATTTGACTTCTTGACCTAGACACTGCTAGCAGCACCTTCAATTAGTGCTTAACCTATAAAACAAATTTCCTGGGCAAGAAACCCAAGCTCAATAATAATAATAATAATAATAATAATAATAATCATTTTTCTTTCTTTTATAAAATACAAGAATCAAAAGTACATTTCATATTGATGAAGACCGAACGTAGTTACACTTTCTTCAACACTCCCTCTTAACTAGGGAGGTATTCATAAATGGTACATGGCTATTCTCAATACTGAAGAGATCTCATAAGAAGAGTCAAACTATTAATCCATCTGTATAGCATCATTATAACCAACATTGTCACATAGCAAGGCCTTGACTAACAACTATATCTCTCAATAGGTCAGAGCACAATGTTGGCGAGACCAATGATTATAGACACCTTCATCATTGTCTCTCAAGGTACATACCTACCTGGGTGTTCACCGAGTATGTCCTTCTAGGACTATTCTTATCTTGGGTCCCTAACCCTCAAAAAATATTGGTCCTCTTGCCTACTCTTATCTTGGATGGCCTACACATCCTCAAAGAGTATCAGATTCCAGATGATTACTCAATCCTCCATTCTTTCTTCCAAAATGAAGAAAAAAATGATGTGTCTATCTCTCCCTCTCAACTAGGGAAGATATGCCAACCAATCCAAGCATGTTTCTAAAATACACAAGCTTCTTATTGGGAAGAGATTTTGTCAAAATATCAGCAGTTTGATCATCGGTGGGGATATACTCCAGCTTTAGCACGCCATCTTGTACCAGCTTTCGAATGTAGTGATACTTGTTGTTTATGTGCTGCTTTCCATGAAATACTGGGTCCTCAGATAGTCTTATACAACTGGTATTATCACAATGTATTGTGGTAGGGTCTAACGGTCCTACAAACAAATCAGATAACATCTTCATTAACTAGACCACTTCCTTGCTTACTTCATAGGTTGCAATGTACTCGGCCTCAACACTACTCAAAGCCACTGTCTCTTGCTTTCTGCTCATCCAAGAGACCATGGAGGATCCCAGGCTAAAACATCCTCTTGTAGTGCTTCTTCCATCCTTCTCGCTGCCTACCTAGTCAGAATCAGTAAATCCTTCTAGATGAACATCTTTTCCTTTTTCGTACTTCAGGTAGTGGTGGACGGTTCCCTGCAGATATCTCAGTATATGCTTGGCAACTATCCAATGATCATGTCTAGGCTCCATTTGAAACCGACTGAGAACATTCCCTGAAAAACATAGGTCTAGCCGAGTATTTACTAGATACATTAGAGAGCCAATCAGTTGTCTGTACTTAGTAGGATCCACTGTATTGGATTCAGAATTCCTTAGCATTTTCAAGTTTGTTATCATCAGAGTTGTCATGGGTTTGCATTCCATCATATCAAATCTTTTCAATAACTCTATCACATACTTTCCTTGTCCCACGTAGATATCATTCGGTTCCTGCCAGACTTCCAGTCCCAGATAATAATGCATAAGTCCTAGATCCTTCATATCGAATTCCGCTTCTAGCAACTTCTTACATTCTTGAATTCTTTCTTCATCATCAGTTATTAGAAGATCATCTACATATAGGAGAATGATGACAAGCTTATCATTCTCTACTTTGATGTAGAGATTGTGATCTGCCGTGCTTTTCCTGAAACCTAGCCTTCGCAAGTATGCATCCGTTCTAGCATACCATGCCCTAGGAGCTTGCTTGAGGCCATAAAGTGCTTTCTTCAATCTGCAAACATGAGTTTCTCTATCCTTTACGAATCTCAATGGTTGTTCTATGTAGACTTCTTCATCTATGGTACTAGTCAAGAATGTTGTTTTGACATCCATTTGATGTATCTTCCATCCCATTGATGCTGCTAGAGATATCAGAGATCAGATTGTGGTATACTTTACTGTGGGAGCAAATGTCTCTTCATAGTCAATGCCTTCTTTCTGAGAGAAGCTTTGAGCCACAAATCTAGCCTTGAATTTATCCATACTTCCATCTGCAACATGCTTGATCTTATACAACCACTTAGAGGCTACCACTGATTTGCTTTCTAGTCTTGGGACAATTTCCTAGACTCCATTCTTCATAATAGATTGGTATTCCTCATTCATTGCATTCTTCCATTCTTGGGGTTTGGCTGCTTCTTCAAAAGTGGAAGGTTCATCTTCAATGAGCTTCGACATGTATGCTGCATATCTTAAGTATATTTTCCGTTTCTTGCTCTCCCTGAATCTTCCTCTTGCAATGTGACCTTCTGCTTCTTGAAGTGTAGAAGTTAACCAGTTAGGTTTCTTTCTTCTTTCAGGGAGAGAGATTGGTTCATTGGGACCTTCTTCTTCATGATGAGAGACCTCTTCTTCCTTGGCAACTTCTTCCTCAAACATAGGTAGATCCTATTGGATAGGAGATCTTTGGCTTTCTTGAAGGAATGCTCTCATAAAAAATTACATCTCTGCTTACTTCTATTTGATGTCCTTCCTTTATGTAGATCCTGTAAGCCCTGGAATAGTTGCTATATCCAACGAATATTCCTTTCTTGCTTGCAGGATCTATCTTCTTTCTTTTGTCCTTGGGAATGTGAATATATACAGGACACCCAAATATCTAGAGATGGTCAATTTTTGGTTTCTTCCCAGTGAAGACTTTTGCTGGAGTTATATAGCCAAGTGACCCGTGAGGACTTCTATTTTCTATGTATACTGCAGTCTTTGTTGCTTGTCTCCACAAAAAATTTAGTAGATCTTGATCATGGAGCATAGCCTTGACACTTTCTTCTATGGCTTTATTCTTTCATTCATCTACTCCATTCTGCTTGGGGATGTATGGAACTATAAGTTCCCTCTTAATCCCAGCCTCCTTACAGAAAGCAACGAGTTCTTTGGAAGTATACTCGCCTCCATTATTTGAACTTAAAATCTTTATGTTTCTTTTTGTAAGATTTTCTACCTCTGCCTTGAATTCTTGAAATTTGATGAATATTTAGTCCTTGGTTTTAAGTAGATAAACCCAAGTTTTCCTTGAATGATCATCGATAAAGGTAACGTAATATAGATGACCTCCAAGTGATTTAGACATGGGACCACATACATCAGAGTGGATGAGATCTAGAATCTCTTGAGCTCTATATGTACTATTTGCAAATGGTTTCTTTGCAATCTTTCCCAGGGCACAACTTTTGCAGACTCCTTCATGGTCTTGTTTGAGATTTGGTATCCTATTTACAATGGAGTTTAGAGTTGGCAAGATCTTGTAATGAAGATGACCTTATCTTCTATGCCAAAGTTCACACAGACTTATCTTAATGTGGACAAGTGCCTGACTTAGAGGAGATGAGAGTCTATAGAGTCTTCCTTCTCGAACCCCAATGGTTCTAGCTTTTTCAATGCTTGAATCTTTAGCCTAAACTACTACTTTACCATCTATAAAAGCAACTGTTAATTTTAGGTATGTTCTATGGTTAGAGCAATTTATTTCAATTTTCATAGTTAGCTCAATATCTTTTCCAGATTAGCAATCACATCAGCGTTAAAGTAAACTGCAGATAGAACATAAACATAAATCACAGAAGACAAGCTAAGACAAGTGGACACAAGATGTGGCGCTAGCCAGGGACAAACCCCAATGTGGGGAAACCCTTGATCAATTCTCTTATATGTTCTTCAATAGTTCAGCACAGAGAGAGATATAGCACGTTTACAATAGAAGTCAACACTTTGACTTATCTAGATAAGAGCATAGATCATCTCTAAGAAGATGATACATG
>APFE031384137.1:249802-314160 GCA_000404065.3 Pinus taeda | reverse complement strand
TGCACCCATCATCACTATGCTGCATCTCATCATGCTTCATTAATCATGACTGTACCCATCACTATACTGCATTATGTGTCATTGCTGCACCATGTTGCTATACTGACCTATGTGCTGGCTGCATCTTGCTTGCTTGTTGTTGCATGCTACCTGTAACATTGCATGCTTGGTGTATTTGCTGTTAAGTACCATACAACTGCCCCAATGTTAGTTAGTTGTTCCTTCAATGTTGCTCTCCTTCGGAGACAGATGCTCTGGCTGTTCCCGACAATTCCGGCAGTTCCGGCAAAATTCCGGCTGTTCCTGGCAATTCCGACAATTCCTGCTGTTCCCGGCAGTTCCGATAGTTCCAACAGTTCCAGCAGTTTTGGCTTCTGCCCTCTGCGTCAGATTTCCCGCTTGTTCCGACAATTCCCGGCAGTTCTGGCAGTTTCGGTAATTTCGGCTATTCCTGGCAATTCCGACAGTTCCGGAAGTTTCTGCAATTCCGGCTATTCCCAACAGTTTCGGCAGTTCCGACATTTTCGGCTTTTCCCAGCAGTTTCGGCTATTCCCGGCAGTTCCGGCAATTGCGGCTATTCCTAGTAGTTCCGACAGTTCCCAGCAGTTCTGGCTATTCCCGACAGTTCCGACAATTCCGGCTGTTCTTGGCAGTTCTAGCTATTCCCAACAGTTTCGGCAGTTCCGGAAGTTCTGGTAGTTCCGGCTTCTGCGCTTTGGATTAGGGCAGTGTTATCCCTTAGGATCTCTCCTCCTACTAAAACCCAAAGACAAGTAGAGAGGAAGAGATCCCAAGTGTTTTAAAAATGACTTGAAGGCCACTTCTATTTATACTAAAACGTTGAGCACAAGTGGGGTTTATTTGGTTGTTGGCCGATCTTGACGAATTGCCCCGTAACACAAATAAATTCATATCTCCATGAATACTTATCGGAACTAATCATCCCGGCCCACAAGAGAACTAATCATCTCAGAGCTCAATGCATGCAACATGCAAGACCCTTATAAGAAGGTCTCTCAACGACTCCAAGTCGTTCGGGAAAGTCATAGATTTAACCTTTCCTCTGGGCTTTGACAAAATGTCTGCGACCTGTACATCAGTCTCAATGCGATGGAGTCTCCTCGCTCATCGAATTACCATATCCCAGATAAGGCAGTATCTGATATCTATCTGCTGGAGCAATCATCGAATACGGGATTCCTCAATAATCGAACCCCCTTCTGGTTGTCATAAAGAATCATAGTGGTATTCATCATGTGTACAAACAACTCACTTAAGAGCTTCTGCAACCATGCAGCGTCACACGACATCATACTCGTAGCTATGTATTCGGTTTTGGCGATGCTTATAGCAACCGACTTGTGCTTCCTGCTCATCCATGATATCGAAGCAGAATCCAAAGAGAACCAGCACTGAGAAATGCTCTAGTGATCCTCCACACTGCCTGCCCAGTCAGCATTCGGATAATCATGCAGTTTCATATTTCCGGCAGTGTATCTCAATCCATGAAAGATTATGCCTCGAAGATATCTCAAAAGATTCTTGGCACCAATCTAGTGAGGCTCAACCAAATATGAGCTCACCGTGCTAACTGCAAAACATATATTCGGACGGAAGTTCACTAAGAACATCAATGCAAATGAGGTTATGAAACTTAGAGGCATTTCCCAAATCTGGTCCGTCATCACCACCATATAACTTCTGAAAGTTAAGATCCTTGAGGTAGTCACTGGCTTGCAGTTTACCATTCCACATTCGGAATCCAACTCCCTCTTACTTCTGCAAGTGAGAGGGTCTGCACCTGTCAGAAATAAGTCGTCCTCAGAAGGTGCCAGTATGAGAGGTCTATCATCCACAACCTTCGAGCAATGGTTTGGATCGGTTTCACTCCTAGTAAATCTCAGCTTCATCAGAGAGCTATCAATCCTCTATACTATGCCTGAGGTGTTTTGCTTCAAGCCATAGAGGGCTTTCTTCCACTTGTATACATGAGATTCCTGATCATGAATCTCAAACTCCTCGGGTTGTTCCAAACCTGTGGACCTGCTACATGAGGGGAATGGTCCCCTTGTGAGATTTTCCTTCGGTACATCTCAGACATGCACCTTCATGGTCCTTTTTGAATTCGGGCATCCCTGTCACCATCTGCCTCATAGATCTCCGGTGCTATGTGTCAATGGACATGGTCCCTAGTGGACTTCCTACAACTTGATAGAACCCTGAACTCAAAAACATCTTTGAAAATTCTATTTTCAAGCACGTACCTTTCCATCGATGAGTGCCACCCTGTAACCTTTGACTTCCATTGTTGAAATGTACACCAGGTTCTTCTTGCAGTCAAGTACATAAAGGAGATTCTGTAAATGAATCGAGTTACCCTCATTCAATTGAGGGGTAACATTCCCTACACCCTTTCTGGGATAGGTGGCATCAGCTCCAAGTATAATCCCACAATTGTTTCCATCTCTACCAAGTTAGAGAGTGCACCTTACTATCCGATGAAGTGCCTTGAAGCACTACAATCAATAAGCTAGATTCCCAAAGAATCTGAAGGAGAGGGCCAATACAAGATAACGCTTCTTTATCTTATCAAAAACAACATTTGATTCTTCATACGTGGGGTTCCTTGCTTTCTTTGAAGAGTTGGCCATTTCCTTGATGACCTGCATTACCTGTCATTCCTTTGATCATTGAAGATGTCCTTGGAATGATTGTTATCTTTATCAAGAGATGTGTCTCTGCCATTCAGACACTCCTTTGGATAATGGCCGAACTTATTGCAACCAAGGCATTTGCCTTTCCTTCCACCCTTATATCCGGACTTCCCAATGAAGTGATCTTTAGGTAGGCCATTAGAAACTTCCACTGTGCCATTCTGATAATATTCTCTGCTTCGATTTCACCCTCGGTGAATTTGAAGAGGGATGAGGAATCCGCTGGTCCTTTTGCCCTTTCTCAACTGTCTTCGGTGATTGCTCTTTCACTCTTGCTTAGGCATTGTCTTCACCTCACCTCTGATACCATGTTAATTTTAGGTATGTTCGATGCTTAGAGCAATTTATTTCAATTTTCACTGTTAGCTCAATATCTTTTCCAGATTAGCAATCACATCAACATTAAAGTAAATTGCAGATAGAACATAAACATAAATCGCAAGAGACAAGCCAAGACAAGAGGACACAAGATGTGGCGCTAGCCAGGGACAAACCCCAATGTGGGGAAACCCTTGATCAATTCTTCTTATATGTTCTTCAATAGTTCAATAGAGAGAGAGAGATAGTACGTTTACAACAGAAGTCAACAATTTGAATTATCTAGATAAGAGCATAGATCATCTCTAAGAAGATAATACATGAGATCGGTTGAAGACATGCTGCTTCAACTGATTCTCCAAGGTGACTCCTTCACCTATCGTTGTTCTGCATTTCGTCATCATGCTGCACCACGCTGCACCCATCATCAACATGCTGCATCTCATCATGCTTCATTAATCATGACTGTACCCATCACTATACTGCATTATGTGTCATTGCTGCACCATGTTGCCATACTGACCTATGTGCTAGCTGCATCTTGCTTGCTTGTTGTCCTTTGCATGCTAGCTGTAACATTGCATGCTTGGTGTATTTGTGCTAAGTACCATATCACTGTCCCAATGTTAGTTAGTTGTCCCTTGAATGCTGCTCTCCTTCGGAGACAGATGCTCTGGCTGTTTTGGCAGTTCCGGCTGTTCCTGACAGTTCCGACAATTCCAGCTGTTCCCGGCAGTTCCGGCAGTTCCGACAATTCTCGGCAGTTCCGGTAATTCTGGCTATTCCCGGCAGTTCTAGCAATTCCAGCTGTTCCCGGTAGTTCCGGCAATTCTGGCTTTTGCCCTCTGTGTCAGTTTTCCCGCCTGTTCCGGCAATTCCCAACAGTTCCGGCAGTTTCGGCAATTTCGGCTATTCCTGGCAGTTTCGGCAGTTCCGGAGGTTTCTACAATTCCGGTATTTTCGGCTTTTCCCGGCAGTTCCGGCGATTCCCGGCAGTTTCGACATTTCCGGCTTTTCCCGGCAGTTCCTGCTATTCCTGGTAGTTCCGACAGTTCCAACTTTTTCAGAGAGTTCTGACTATTCCCGGTAGTGCCGACAATTGCGGCTATTCCCAGCAGTTCTGGAAGTTCCGGCAGTTCCGGCTTTTCTCGACAGTTCTCGCAGTTTCGACAGTTCCGGAAGTTTCGGCAGTTCCGACATTTTCGGCAGTTCCAGCTTCTGCCCTCTGGATTAGGGCAGTGTTATCCCTTAGGATCTCTCCTCCTACTAAAACCCAAAGAAGTTCCAGCAGTTTTGACAGTTCCCGACAGTTCTGGCTTCTGCCCTCTGGATTAGGGCAGTGTTATCCCTTAGGATCTCTCCTCCTACTAAAACCCAAAGAGAAGTAGAGAGGAAGAGATTCCAAGTGTTTTAAAAATGACTTGAAGGCCACCTCTATTTATACTAAAACGTTGAGCATAAGTGGGGTTTATTTGGTTGCTGTCCGACCTTGATGAATTGCCCCAGAACACAAATAAATTCATATCTCCATGAATACTTATTGGAATCGGATGATCTTTAGATCAATCCTACACCTCTCCATGAGAGGGATCCAAGAAAAATATTAGCTTCCATTAATAAGATGACCCACATGGAGTTTGGCCCTAGTTGCCAATTTTAACAACAACCCTATCTCCTTTTTCTTCTAATGATGAAATGGAAATAAGATTTTTGCACAAACCTTGAACATATAGGATGTTGTTGAGATGAATGTTACCTCCTCCTTCCAGCTCAATTGATGTAGATCTAATGCCTTTTACCGGATAACTCTTGTTGTCACCAAGCTCCACAGAGTATGAGGACTTCCCTTTGGATAGGGTTTTGAGTTGCTTGTGAGATCCAATCATGTGTCTTGAAGCTCCACTATCTATCACCCATATATTTTCATCTTGAAATGTTCTAGTGAGGGTTGATAAAATCCTTCATTCTTTGAAGATTTGAGATCTTTGGAAGAGAAGAAACTATTCCATACTGCCTTGAAACTTTGCTTGATGAGACTTGCTAATGATGAACACTTCTTTTCAAGTCTCTTCATAATAGAGTTGACCTTCTTCATGCCCAGTGCGAACCATAGTTCTGATACCATGTTGAAGAATCTAGGGCAAGATGACAATAATGATTCTTCTAACTACGATAACTACTTGTGATGTCTTTTTACTTATTAGGGTTAACTTCTTCTTCTTCTTCTTATTATATTGTGTTCTTCAATAATCAAACAACTACCAAAAATAGGAAGATCAACAAGATACAAGTACAGAAGATGTAGGCTCCAAGCTAGGGCAAAAACTCTCTTCTTGAGAGGAAAACCCTTCAATCTCTTCTTATAGATTCTTTATTGACGAATACCAAGACATTTGACCAACACTAAAGCCCTTCCAATACCAAGATCAGTTTCTCAAGAAATGTGCTTGCTTTACTGCTTTCCAAGCCCAACAAAATCTCTTATGATAGTACCTCCCGACCTCCAGCCACAGATTTTTGGCCCTAACTGCAGATCTGCAACTTTGGCCCCCCGACAATAGTTGCTACTTTGCACATGTGGATAAGCACTGCTTCCTCTATGCCCTGAAGTTGCCTCACTTGACCTAATTTGACTTCTGGATCTAGAAGGGGACTTTGTTGGCCCTTCTTTCAACCCTTTTTCATCAGATCAAGCCCTCACAAGGAAACCCTAGCTTGACTGCAGAAACCGTGGCGAAAAGCTGCAAAATTTCAGTCTTCTTCTTCTCACGTGTGGAGAGAAAGAGAGAGAGAGACCCAAAACACTTTCCTTTCTTTTCCTTCCTTCTTCGCTATCTTTTCTGCTTCTTCCTTCACTTGAGAGAGGGAGGATTGATTGTGTCCAAATGGGGTTGAGTTGCCTCCTATATATAGGCTTCCAGGAGTATGAATTCCAGCTTCTATGCTGACTTGACAGGCTAGCAGGCCGACTTGGTCTTGGAAGGCTCAGCGAAATACAAAAATAATTCTTTTTACAATTTACAAGATGCTCGATGGAGTCTTCATATTATGACAATGTCCCTTTTGACTTCTTGACCTAAGACACTCCTAGAAGCACTTTCAATTAGTGCTTAACCTATAAAACAAATTTCTTGGGCAAGAAACCCAAGCTCAATAATAATAATAATCGTTTTCTTCCTTTTATAAAATAAAATAAACAAAAGTACATTTCATATTTATGAAGACCGAACCTAGTTACACTTTCTTCGACAATAGATCCACTCCAAAACCCTTGCACACCTAGCTCGACCATAAATGACCTCCATGAGATGGTTAGTACCAACCATAAGGGCAATGACTATCTTGAAATGGGGACTAAGAGGATGGGCTAGGACAAGCCACAAGGGTCTAGAGAAACCAACTAGATGAAAAAAACACTTTATGTAAATCTTTAAGCAATGAGAATAGTCTAATACAATATATAAAATACAATGGTCACACTTTTGGCTGATCATGATGCAAAATACAAATCATCGTGATGGCACTATTGATCAAAGAACCCTAGGCTTTGACATCATCTGAATATATACACGAGATTGAATTAGATATTGGAACAAATTTGGTGAATAAAATTAGGTACTTTGAAATGAAATTGAAGGATAACATGACGGATGGGGACATTTCACTCAAATTCTTTGTTTGAAGTCGAGCTATTGTTATTGTCTTCCTTTGATACACTATCTTTACCCTTTTCCCTTCTTCTCAAGGTTTTAGAGGTTGCTCCCTTTTGTTTTCAATTGTTTTGTCTTCTACATCTAGGAAGAAGGGCCCCCCATGATGTAGCTTAGATTTGCTTCCTTGATTATTAGATTACATTTACCTACTTTTCTACCCTCTACCTTAGCTGTTTAGGATAATTGAGGGCCCCCCTATGATGTAGCCCAAATTTGCTTCCTTGATTATTAGATTAGATTTACCTACTTTTCTACCTCTACCTTAGCTATTTAGGATAATTGAGGGCCCTGGACTTCATAAGGATGATACTGGGGCCCTGCTTGCTCCTCTCTTTTTATGCTTGTGTCTTGTTACTCATGTATATACAGGGGTAACCATAGGAGAAAATTTTCACCTATGATGTAGATTCCATCCAGTAGCCTCATGTTCCCCTTTGGTAGTAGCCTCTTAGATGCCTCTCACGCATAATTGGTTAGCTCATTCATTTGATCAACATGTTCATTTGATGAAGGTGGGTCAATAACCATGAGGTACATTAGCCATTGTTGCATACAAAGTGCGTACATTGAATGTTTTAGGCCTCTAGGAAAGGATCGTGGGTTGAAGTCAAATAATGGATCATGATGTTTGGAAGTCACACTTGTTGCCTTATTTCACCTTGTCGATCATCTTTTCCTTCTAGTCCAGTGTAAGCACTTTGGGGCTTTTCTTTCACTATCCAGGAGGTGCACGAATAAGAGGCCTATATAGAGATAACATATCCATATCTTTCCATATTTAACACTTTCCATCTATTTCTCACTTTGTTGTCCTCTCTTTTGGGTTGGTTCTTTGTAGTCACTCGTACTAGTTCCTTGCTTGTCCTCATCCTATGAGAAGAAGGCTTAGAAATATGCAAAGGTTGATGCAGCGGCAAAAAGAAAGAAATAAAAAGCATGTGCAAATGTTAAAATGCAAAAAGGTGGCAGGATGAATTATGATTAAGAGGCAAGTTAACTTGAACTTGACCCCCTCATGTAAGGCCATCACCTTAGCCCCATGCATGTCATGATTTATCAAAATAAAAGGGACTTCAATAAATATCCCAACCCCTATGAGCAATGAATTGTCCATCCTAAAGCGATTTTCGAAAGAACAAGGCAATTAAAGCAAAAAAAAAGGCTAATTAAAGGGTGGAAAAAGTAGTGCCAAGGAAAAGTGATCCAGGTGGATATTGGTGGCCACCCACCTATTCCACTTGGACCCCCAACACTATTTCTTTCAAACTGTTTCTTTCAATTTCCTTAATTGTGGCACAATTTACTATTTTTGGTAGTTTTTTGGGTCCTAAACTTCTAGAGCCATTTTGAGGCCCTAAACGACATTTTTTTTGGAATTGTAGTCGAAAGTTGTAGTACTTGGATACTAGATAGATCTTTCTAATGAGGTATCGTACACGTCAAACAAAGATCATATGCCAAAGTTATGACCTTGGGAAGTTGGTGTACCAACTACTCCCAACGGGGCCCACAAACTTTTGACACTCCATCTCCTATGGTAGGTTTTTGGATGTTTGGGGTTTTCCCTTGTTTCTCAATAATAAAAAGAATTGCGAGCCTCATTGTAACACAATTCAGAAAGCATGTAGCCCCCACATCTCTTCTCAGAGATAAGCTACCATCGCCTGAGCTAGTTTATTTCCATTCTGCATGTAAACAACATTCAATACTTTGTTATTAATGAATTGAAGTTTTGTTTTCGCTGTATCTCCTTGTTTCTGTTTATATCTATATATCATTTCGTTCCTGCATAAATGTAGATCAATGGTATCAAAGCGGTTTGCTCTTTCTCTGTTTTTCTGTGCATGTCCCCAACGAGGTTGGGGTATAAGGAGTTAAGGCTTGAACTGGTTGAACCTTTGCAAGACCAACCTTGCTGACCCCAACGACCTCCCATGGCGGAAGAAAAGAAAGACGAGGGAGCAAGAGATCCTTTCAAAACATTGCTCGAAGAAGCCCTCGAGCAACAAATGGATGAGATGATGGACAACTTTGCCCAGATCCTTTGGCGGATGCCCATAGACGACGCTTCTTCATCCAATAGCCACCTTGGAGGCGCCACTCCCTTAAAGGTACAAGTCAACTTTGACATTCCCATATTTGAAGGCTAGATAGATGCAGATGTTGTAGATAAATGGTTAAATATGTTAGAAATATATTTTTCGGTTCATGATTTTTCCAATAGGGAAAAGATTACTTTTGCACTCCTTAACGCTGCCCCACGTCAACGACTAGTGGGAAACCTACTGTGAGTAGAGGAACGAGAGGGAACCCTCAATGTTTTCAGCCACACCCACTTGGAATTATTTCCAAGACACCTTCAAGGAACAGTGTTACCCTGTGGGGAGCTATGAAGATAAGTACATAAAGTGGACCACATTGTGCAAGGAAGGGACCAAGACGTGCCAAAGTTCACAAATATTTTCCATACCCTTCGCACAAAGTTGGGTATCAAGGATTTTGAGCGGCATCTGGTACTCAAGTACTGCAACTGTCTACACAAATACATCTAGGATGAGATGGAGCTCTTGACATCTCCTCGCTTGGCGCTGCCTATAGATACGCTATCAAGATTGAGCAGAAATTTAAATAGAAGAAGTGAGACTTTGGATTTGCAAATCCAAAGCAAGGGAAAGGCTCCCGAAACCGCAGAACAAAGGACAAAGCCAAGGCAGGGTGATCCAGGACAACCCATTGAAGCCACAAGCAAAGAATAACACTACGAAGACAAAGAAGAACACAAGAAAGTGGTTTGAGTTCCATAAGAGCTTTACTCAACACAAGTGAGCGTCGAGCCAAGCGACCACTGGTGGCTGAGCTAAAGGCTTCAGAGTCAGATGCATCTTCCGACTCTAAGTTAGAACCTGACAAGGGGAATGACAAAAGGAAGCAGATTATTGATGTGGACCCCAACGCCACCATTGCCACTGCCAAGATTTAGAAGATTGAGCTCGAAGATCCAAAGGAGGGGGAGCGTCTCGTCCACTCACATATGTGGGTAAAGGGTTCGCCGTTGTAGTTCATTGTTGACCGAATGAGCCAAAAGAACCTCATTTCAGCAGAGGTCGTGAAGTGGTTGGGCCTACTGATCACACCACACCCGCAACCGTACATCATCAGGTGGCTTCACCAAGGACGAGATCTCTATGTTAGCCAACAATGCCATCTTCACTACAGCATCATGCCCTTCACGGATGAGGACCTGTGTGATGTTGCTCCTCTTGAAGTTTGTAATGTATTATTAGGCCAACCATACTTGTGGAAGCGTCATGTTGTGTATGAGTCGAGGCCTCGCACTATAATTATTACTTTGGGCAGTAAGTTATACAAAATACCGGAGGTAGACTTGCCATCAATGCCATCTTCACTACAACATCATGCCCTTCACGGATGAGGACTTGTGTGATGTTGCTCCTCTTGAAGTTTGTAATGTATTATTAGGCCAACCATACTTGTGGAAGTGTCATGTTGTGTATGAGTCGAGGCCTCGCACTATAATTATTACTTTGGGCAGTAAGTTATACAAAATACCGGAGGTAGACTTGCCTACCACCAGCTCTTTGATCTCTGCTAAACAATGCAGTAAGATCATCTCCCAGACTGGGAAATTTGTTATCTTTTTGATTCATTCTCAAAGTAAGGGGAAGATCGTGGCCACATTCATGGCCCCCGCGAAGGGTTCCACCTGATAATAGAAGCAGGTGGGTAAGTTGTGGAAGAATACAGGGACATCTTCTCCTCACCCACAGGGGTACCTTTGCACCAGCGATGATAATATCAACGAGATATTGCTAATAATGGAAAATATCGCGATATTTTCAACGAGCCGAAATATCGCCGAGAAAATATCACGATATTTTGGCTCCCGAAAATATTGGGAATATCGTGATATTTTCGAGATATCGCCGAAGCTCTTCTTATAAATATCGTTGATATCTCGGCAAAATATTGTGCGACGATAGAAAATATTGCCGGGCAGGTTAGGCTGCGGCTAGAAAAAGGGAAATTTGTCTTTTTTTTTCTTCATTTCTGTTTCTGAGTGTTGGAGAATGAAGGGGAAGAGTTTTGTGGTGGTTGCCAGGGAGGGATTGAGGATCAAACAACGATTATCACCGCCAACTAAGATTTTTTTGTGGATCAAAGATTGAAGAACAATGAGACAAGCTTCATTTCTTCCATTAACAGGTATGTTCTTAAAAACCCCTATGTTAATGATTTTTTCATAGATTTAGGGTTATGCTTGCTTGCCTCTTTGCCTACCAACATTTTGTTTATTTGTTTTTTCCATTTGCTATGATTTTCATGCCCATGAGCCAATGCAAGGGTTTTTTCCATATTTGGACAACAAGTTTCATTTTTTTTTCTCAACTTTCTTATGCACCATCTTATTGCCATTTTTCATTCACATTGCAAAATGCAAATAATGTAGTAATTTTTTTCAAATGAGGTGGTTATTACTTATTATTTTGTGTTGAGGGGTTTAATGCCAATTTTTTGTTTTTTGTTTTGTGCCCTAGGTTTGAATTAGTTCACTACAAATATCAAATATGCCAAAAGCCTTGGACCCATTTTGGGAATATGGGGAGCTTGTTGGTGGGGCAAATCGGGGATATATATCATGCAAATTGTGTGGGACCAAGATGTTAGGAGGGGTTATGCGATTGAAATACCATATGGCTAGACTCCCTGCACATGATGCTGATGTACAACCTTGTATGATTTCTAGTGCAGAGGTTATACAAAAAGCTCTTGAAGCAATTGCCGAACAAGACAGAAAGATAATTGTTAGGGAGAGGGCATTGGTCTTAGATAGATAGCTGCTAGTTTTATTTGTTTTGCTACATATAAGTTTATAACTCATGATGATGAGATATTTTTATATATGTGATGTTATTTTGTTTGAGTCCTTGATTGGACAATTATCAAGGATTAGTAGGGTATGTGATGTTTTTTTGTTTGAGTCCTTGATTGGACAATTATTAGGGATCAACAGGTTTTGGTATCACCTTTGAAGTTTGATGTATCATTTCTATTTGACATCATATATATCAGTGATTTCTTCATATTTATGTGCCAATGTGTTTAGTTCATGTTGTTATTGCTTTATATGTTTAAAAATATGAAAAAAATGAATATGTTATGCCTACTGATATTTGCCGATATTTTCGCCGATATTGCCGATAAGATGTTTTCTGGACCCTCACCAATATTTTGCCGATACCGATATTATCAACACTGCTTCTCACTGTCAGGTCAAGCATTCGATTGATTCGACTCCCAAAGCACCTCTACCCAATTCGTTGATACACTGCTGTTCTATTTTGGAAAATGAAGAAATAAAGCGGTAGATCCAAGAGTTGTGCTGTAAAAAGGCACATACGACCAAGTTCTTCATCTTGTGGGAGCCCAATTGTACTTGTACAGAAGCAGGATGGGACCTAGAGACTCTGCATTGACTATCAGGCACTAAATAAAATCGTTGTCAGGATCAGGTATCTAATCCCACGAATTGATGACCATATTGACCAGTTGGAAGGGGCTAAATATTTCAGCGAGATCGTTTTAAATTCTGGTTATCACCAAGTTCTAATAGAGCCCACGGATGTATGGAAGACTGCGTTCAAATCCAAGGAGGGCCTTTTTGAGTGGTTGGTCATGCCTTTCGGGTTGACAAATGCCCCTGCAACTTTTATGAGGCTGATGGATGACATCTTGTGACCCTTTACTGACTCGTTCATGGTTGTATATTTGGACGACATCCTCATCTTTAGCAAGAGTTGGTAGGAACACTTGCAACACATTCGACATGCCCTTCAAACCCTGCGGCAGCACAAACTGTGTCAACTTGGAGAAATGCACCTTTGGCATGGGCCAAGTCCAATATTTGGGTTACATCATTGATGAGCAAGGCGTGCATGTCGATTTAGCTAAGATCCAAGTCATTCAGGATTTGTCAGCCCCGACCATTCTAATAGAGCTTTGCAGCTTTTTGGGCCTTGCCAATTTTTATTGAAGGTTTCTGTTGGGATTCTCTCATATCACATAGCCTTTGAGTCAAGTTACCAAGGGTGGAACGAAAGCAAAGTTTTTCTGGTCCGAGTCCCAACAAAAGGTATTTTTTGAGTTGAAGCACCACCTCTGCTCTACACCAGTACTTGCATTGCAAGACCTGCAACAACCATTTCAAATTGAGATAGACGCCTCTAACTATGCTATTGGTGCAGTTCTCACCCAAGAAGGACATCCAGTGGCCTATCACAGTGAGACACTTTCCAACACAATTCGGAAATACCCCACCTACGATAAAAAGATGTATTCCATCATGCAAGCTTGTTGGCAATGGAAACATTACATTCTGGGGAAGGAGATGGTCATCCACACAGATCATCGACCCCTGTAGTTTATAGTATATAGTATATACAGACCCAAGGGAAGTTGCAGAATGATTGCCAAAAGAAGTGGTCCACATATATGCAACAATTCCATTTGAATATCAACTACAAGAAGGGCAACACCAATCATGTTGCAGATTGACTCAGTTAGCCACTGGTTGCAACATTGACCATTGTTCTCAACTCTTATGGCCACGAGACCTCTAGATGGCCACAACTATATAAAAATGATCCAGAGTTTGCCACCACATACCAGATGCTAGTGGATGGCAAGCAAGTTCCAGACTTACACCTCCAGGATGCATTATTATGCTACTTGGGCCACCTTTGTGTTCCTTCAAATGAATGTGCCAAGCTGATTTGGGAGGCACCCTACAGTCGGGTCGCAGGACACTTTGGTGTGGAGAAAACTGTAGCCGTACTACAAAAGTATCTTTTCTAGCCAAACCTCCGACAAGATGTTGGAAAATACATCAGATCTTGGATTGCCTGTGCCATCGCCAAGCCAACTATTAAGAAGCAAGGCTTGCCTACTCCTAACCGTCACTAGGAATCCATCTCCAAGGACTATATGTCTGGCCTTCCTTCTCCCAAGCATGGCAACAACTGTGTATTTGTGGTTGTCGACAAATTTTCTAAGATGGCCATATTGGCTACCTGCAAGAAGAGTATCATAGCCGAGGCCACTGCCAGAGTCTTCTTTGAACGAGTGTGGGCACATTTTGGGATCTCACAAACCATTACATCAAATTGGGATAGCAGGTTCCTAAGCGCATTTTGGTCAAGCCTTTGGTCATTGTTGGACACCAAGCTCACCAAGTCAACTGCATTCCACTCCTAGACTGATGGCCAGACAGGGGCCATCAACAAGATGATTGTGCACATACTACGCATGTACAACTCTAAGCATCCGCATACATGGGATGAGAGTCCTACCTATGTGTTGTTAGGATATTCCGACACATAGGAAATAGTTCAATCGATGATCAAGTTGCAGACATCTTTACAAAGGCTCTCATAGAGGCGAAGTTTACTAATCTTCGATTTATGGTTGGAGTTCAGGAAGTTGTCACTAAGGGGGGATAGGCTCTAATGCTTCATTCCTTCTCCTATTGTGTCATATTTGTACATCCTTCAATCCTATCCCAAGCTATTTTTAAGGGGGGATGTTAGGATATTCCGACACATACGAAATAGTTAAGTATAACTTGGTCTAGAGTAGAGTTAGGTAAAGTGTGTTTCTTTACTAAGTACTTTTGTAACTTAGAATCTGACGGTAACAATATGTTCTAGACATGAGGTGGTCCGACGGTTCATTCTCTCCTCGGTATTACCGACACTTGATTCGTGGCTTAACACCCGATTGGTCCATGGTCTCTATTTAAAGAGCATGGAGGGTCATTTGTAAGGTGATCGTTCATGAGAGAAGCTTGTGTAAATTTTCTTTCTTTTACATTAATAAATTGCCTAAAGTGGTCGCGTTGGCTCAGTGCGTGGACTGTTTCCCTCTTTGAGGGTTTTAACTACATCAAGAATACTGGTGTATTGATCCGTGATCTGTTTGTGAGCAGTGTCCTTTGGTGTTCTATCTGAGGAACTTACCTTGTAAATTCCTACATGTGTAACATAGCTATAACAAAGCTCTCCATAGCTCGTCTGGCCACAACCCCTTTGAAGTGGGCCTGGGATTTCAACCATTATGCCCCCTTGATGTTGCACTATCTTTTGCAACTACGTATGAAGAATATGCCCATGTTCAGTTCGAAGCTGATAAAGCCACCAGGTTTATTGAGCACATTCAGCACATCCGCCAACAGGTTCATGACATCATGGAGAGAGCCAATGCCAAATACAAACAATGACATGATCAACATCGGGTGCCCCATAAGTTTCAGGTGGGCAACAAAGTTTGTTTGCATCTGTAGAATGAGTGGCTTACCGGAGCCCATCGTGAGCTTCAACCACTCCGATACAGGCTTTACACCATCACCAAGGCTATGGGAGACAACGCTTTTGAGTTTAGTATTCCGTCATTACTTGGCTTGCACCTGTATTCGATGTGGACTGCCTTCGACCGTAGTTTCCACCATTGTTGGACACATCAGACATTGTTGAGTAGTTGACATCAACAGAGCTTAACCCGAACTGTATTGAACAAGCCACAACTGATCGGATCATGGACACACAGATCAAGAACACTCACAAACAAAGGATCCAACTGTATCGAGTTGTTAAAGCTTGCCAACTCCTGCACCATGGCAAGTGGCTCCCCAGGGAACATGTTTAGCAAAAAATTTCCCATCTCATGGAAGCACTCAACGCAATGGAGACCATTGCTTCGTAAGGGGGGAGGACTGATCCAAGTGGATATTGGTGGGCACCCACCTAATCCACTTGGACCCCCAACATTGTTTCTTTCAGACTATTTCTTTCAGTTTCCTTAATTGTAGCATAATTTACTATTTTTGGCAGTTTTTTTGTTTTTTGTTCGGGTCTTGAACTTCTGAAGCCATTTGAGGCCCTAAACGACATTTTTTTGGAAAAAGGGCAAACTCATTGCTTGCAGTAGGGGTTTGCAGTCGAAAGTTGTAGTACTCAGATAAATCTTTCTAACGAGGTATTGTACATGTCAAACAAAGATCGTATGCCAAAGTTACGACCTCAGGAAGTTGGTGTATCAACTGACCCCAACGAAGCCCATAATCTTTTGGCGCTTCATCTCCTAGGGTTAGGTTTTTGGATGTTTAGTACTTTGTTATTAATGAATTGAAGTTCTGTTTTCGCTGTATCTCTATGTTTTTGTATATGTATATCTTTTATTTCGTCCCTGCATAAATTTGGATAAAAAAGGTAACTCACGTAATGCAAGCGATCCCTCCAGAAAGGTGCTCATGGATGATGGTCTTGCATAAACAATGTATAAGACTATGACACCTCTCATAAAGTCCATCCTTAACCATATCACTTATTCACTTATGCCTATTGACTGTAGGGTTGGCCTAGGAACTGTTCCTCCCCTCGGGTTTGGAAGCACCTAATAGGGGCAATTGGTGATCCTCCCATACCTAAATTTGTCAAAATCTATGAGTCTTAAACTGCTGTGAAGTTTGAAGGAGATACTTAATGTGATATACTTTTATGGCTTTGACTTTAAATATAGTCCACTTTTTATGCTTCATTGAATCTTGTATTCATGTAAGTTGATCTTACTTGATTCCTTGAGCTTATGTTTGATTATGATCTAGACATGGTTATGGTCCTTTCAGTGGATATTGATGGTGTTTCTCTTGCACTTTGTGGATGATGCTACATACACTTTGGAGGGTGTTCCACTTGATGATGGATGTTGGACACTTGATGATGGCGTGGCACACTTCTGCATCATCTAGACCTGGGATATTTCATTCTTGAGCTAGGACATTGCACATATGAGATGATATGGTACCTTGTACATGACGCGGGGGCTTGGATGGATGATGTTGGGCTTGGGGAGGCACCTTCTTCATGATGAGACGTGACCCTTGGACGAGGAGACATGCCTTTTGATGTTTCATTGTACCTTTTGAGGAAAGATATGTCTTTTGAAGATGACGTTACCCTTCTTGAGGCTTTACACTCACGTATGACCTTTTTGAGGGCATTTTTCATTATATTTTCATTGTTGAGGCTACTTTGGGGGTTAGATTGGGACATATCTACCTTGTATCATGGGTTTTTATGTTTTTAGGGATTTTAGTCCTAATTTAAGCTAAGTGCTTGGTTTCCCTAGTATAAATAGGGGAGTGCTAGCCTTCATTTTTATCATTGCACACTTGAGAGATGTACTTCTCTTGGATTATTTGTCTTTTTTCTCTAATTCGCTATGGAGCACTAGTTGAGTGACTTTTTTTGGGGACTTGTTGAAGTGAATTTTGCACTCTTTTCATGGATTGGATTATGGTGAAGCTTGGATGAATGCATGACAAACCTACAAAGTGGACTTCTTTTATCTTGGTTGTTTATGGATGATTGTAATTAAGTATTAAGCAAGTGGGCATGGTATTTTGCTTTCATTATCCTTCTTAGACAAACCCTTCTTCCAAGACTTTGAGGAAGTAGCAAGTGGGCTCCTTCCCTTATCTCATCTTTGAAGATTGAGAACCTTGATTCAAACCCTAGGAAAGTGAGTGGAGCTACCCTATTCTTTTGAGTCTTGAATCTACTCCAAATCTATCAAGTTTGCTATTCCTAGACTCCATTAGCCATAGATGAAGAAAGACGCTAGTCCTATGTCTTGTGTCAATCACTTAAAGCTCTAAAATTATTTTCTATATTTGTTTTAAGGTAAATTAGGATATAATTACAGCAAAATCAAATATTTGTAACATTTATTGTCTTATATGTTATTTTCTTAGGGTTAGAAATTGTTTAAAACATATTGGAAAAGAAAAAGTGTCATATTGGGTGCATTTTTGGGCCATAAATTAGGGCTGATGTATAGGGTTTTAATTGCTGTTATATGTCTTTTAACAAGAGAAATTGTTGTGATTAATTTCTTGTTTAGTCTTATATTTAGGCCTCAATTTTCACTTTATTATCATAGTTTCTGGGGCTAAATTTGCTGCTGTTTTAAACTAGTTGATTTCTGCAATTTCTGATTTCACATGCTAGTTTACTTAAGCTAAAGGTGATTTCTTGATTGTGTGTTTGGGGACCTTCTTTGAGCCTTTATTGGTTGACCTAAGCATCTAGAAGAGCCATTGGTCCCTTTGAACTCTATTTTGGAAATTACTTACAAATCCTCCTTAAACCCTTATTGCTTAACCTTATTCCTTGGTAGTAAATCCTGGTAGAACTCTTAGAGGGAACTTAATTTGATTGGGTTATTTGATCCGTAAGATGTACTAGAGAAGCCTCCCTTGTGTTGGATTGTATCCATCACTAAAATGAAGGGAATAGTTGCTAAGGTGACAGTGGTGACACTTCCATTGTGGTACATTGACTAGGTCACTTACTGAGTCTTTACACTAAGTTGCTAGTTTTTGCTATAGCATGCCTTAAATCCATATCTATTTTGGCTTTTAAGCCACCGATCTCCAAGGTTACACTCTTTTGTAACATTATACATCTCATTCAAAATTCTTTTAGCTACAACAACCTTGTCTAACCTTGATAACTTGAAGGATGGTAGAAGTTCCTCCCCCCTTACTAGCCCAGTTATCTCCCTTACCAGCGCTACCTAAGCTAACATGGTCTCTAGCTTCTTTTCCATATCTTCTTAGAGTTTGTTTCCACAACTTGAAGGAATGAGCACGAGCAACATATCATCCATAGTATTTTCTTATGGCCTCTTGGGACAAGCATGTTTTAAGCGCTGACATGTCTTGCACTACCACACTTGAAAGGCATGTCTACATAATCAAGGATTTGTCTAAACTCTATCCCCACTTCTATGTCAATCCCATTAGGGAGACCATCCCCAACTCAATGTAAATGATATCCATGGAGGTGTTCTCCATTCTTTTAGTCTTCTTAGCAACAATGATGAAACTGCCAAATCTATTATTAATAGCTATGAAAATCTCTGAATGCTAGAGTTTCAAAGATAAATAGGGTGACTTTACCCATATAGTGGCTAGGTTAGTTTTCCATCTCAAAGGATTGAACCTAGATTGTTGGTAGTTTAGGGTTAGGACCGAATTCTCCCATAATTATGTATCTTTACCAATTTTGATTTTCGTGTTCTTTGGATATTAAAAGGAAATTTATGTATCCTTTGAGTACAATGAAATTTTTTGGAGTATAACCTAATTTCTTTTCCCATTTTTTATCTATACATTGCTCAAGGATTTCCCCCTTATCCTTTTAGCAAAGAAACACCTAATCATTGTTGTCTCTGGTATTGTAGGGTTTTCTCCTGGATTGATTCATAATCTACACAATCTTCTTCTTGATTTCTTTCCTTTCTAAGTTTGACAACGTTTGCCTTCTTTCTCCTCCTACTTTTATAAATTTATTCTTTCGTCTAGGGGAATATGCTTTTTATTTGGAAGCCATTTCCTTTCTTTTGTGATAAAAATCCTTTTACTTCTGGGGGATCCACTACATTGGGGATTTATGTTTTGACAGGTTATTGTATACTACTCGTTGAAAATATTGGACTCTAGTTTAGCTACAAAGGAACCATAAGGGAAAAGACATATAAGGCTTAATTGTAAGGGTGTTGTGGTCCTGTGAGGCTATGATATTCAGAATGGTGCTGTCAACACAGGAAGCTCTTTCAACTGTGAAAAGCTCCAGTTGTAGTAAGCAATGGTCTTTGCAATTCATCTAGTCATTTAGGGGAGGATGTATTCGTCTAGCTCGATCTACCTTCCTCTTGATTTATGAATCCACATTTTCCTTCAGTGATAGGCAACCTTACAATTCCCATTTCATGATCTACTGTAGTCATGTCTTTGAGTGGATGGACTAGATCATCGCTTGCATGATTGAATTGATGTCCTGGGTGTCAAAATTGGCAAGAAATCTATAAGGCAATAGTTAGGATGTTTCTCTTATACTTGATAATTGCTTGTGGTGTCTTTTTACTTTTTCTTACTTATTAGCTTCTTCTTGTATTATTATGTTATTCTTATCATCAAACAACTATCAAAACAAGAAGATCAATAGTACACAAGAACACCGGATATAGGTTGCAAGCCAGGGCCAAAACCTCTCCACTTGAGAGGAAAACCCACAAATCTCTTCTCTTCTTACAAATTCTTCAATTGACGAATTCCAATAACTCTAGACCAAGACCAATACCCTTCCAAGACCAAGTTCGACCTTCTTGATGATGTGCATCCTCTGTCCAATTCAAACCTAGTCAAATCTCTTCTGACGACACAACTTCGACCCCCCAACTACAAAATTTCGGCCTCTACTGCAGGTTTGAAATTTTCGGCCCCTCCAGCCACTGCTGCCTTCACACGTGTGAGCTGAATTAGGGCTTCTAGGGCATCTCTAGACCTTCACTTGAGTTTCTCTTTCTTTTAGGGCTTGCGGATGACCTTATGAGCCTTCCTTCGACCTTCTTTCTGCACTTTCTCCAAGTTCTATCCTGCAATAGAAAAACCCTAGCCCAACAGTAGAAACCCTAGTCCCCTTCCTTCACATGTGTGAAGAGAGAGATAGAAATAACCCAAACACTTGTCTTCATCCTTCTTCCTTCTTCACTGGCCTTTTTCTTCTCCTTCACTTGAATGACGAGAGGATGAATTATGTCCTAAGGAGGTTGAGTTCCCTCCTATATATAGGCCTCCAAGGTGGATGAAATGCCCTAAAATAGGGCAACTTCTTAGCTGCCAGGGCGACTTGGTCTTGGAAGGTATCTAAACACTTTAAAATATAAAAATAATTATTTTCACAAGTTATAATGCTCCGATGGGGTCTTCCTTATATGACAATGACTCTTTTGACTTCTTGACCTAAGACAAACCCTAGAAGCACTCAATGGGTGCTTGACCTCTGAAATAAAAGACCTTGAGCATGAAATCCATGCTTCAAAAATAACAATAATAATTTTTCTTTCATTTTACAATATACATGACTCAAAAGTACATCTCATATTTAGGAAGACCAAACCTAATTACACATTTTTCAACACTCCCTCTTAACTAGGGAGATATTCATAAATGGTATAGGGACATTCTCTATCCGAAGAGATCTTATAATAAGAGTTAGAAACCATCTGTTTAGCATCATACCAACTAGCATTATCACATAGCAAGGCCTTGACTAACAACTCTATCTCTCCACAATTTCAGAACACAATGTTGGCGAGACCAGTCACTGATAGACACCATCATCATTGTCTCTCAAGGTACATACCCTACCCGGGTGTTCACAGGTTATGTCTTTCTAGGACTGTTCTTATCTTGGATTGCCAATCCTCAAAGAATATCGGTCCTTTACGACTACTCTTCTCTTGGATGCCCCACCTCATCCTCAAAGAGCATCAAATGCTAGTGCTTACTCAATCCTCCATTCTTTCTTCCCAAAGTGAAGACAAGAATGATGTGTCTATCTCTCCCTCTCAACTAGGGAGGATATATCAACCAATCCAAGCTTGTCTCTTAAGTACACAAACTTCTTATTAGGAATAGATTTTGTCAATATGTTAGCGACCTGTTCATCGGTGGAGATATATCGTAGCTGCAGCACACCATCTTGCACCAACTTTTGAATGTAGTGATACTTGTAATTTATATGATTTTCCTTTCCATGAAATACTGGGTCTTCAGACAACCTTATACAACTGGTGTTGTCACAATGTATCACTGTAGAGTCCATTGGTCCTTCAAACAAGTTGGACAACAACTTCCTCAACCAGGGAACTTTTGCTTACTTCATAGGCTGCAATATATTCAACCTCAGACTACTCAAAGCAATCGATTCTTGCTTTCTGCTCATTCGGGAGACCATGGAGGATCCCAAACTAAAACATCCTCTAGTAGTGCTTCTTCCATCCTGCTCATTGCCTCCTATATCCAATAAAGTGGACATCATTCCTCTTATCATACTTTAGGCAGTAGTGGTTTGTTCCTTGTAGATATCTCAATATATGCTTGGTTGCTATCCAATGATCATGCTTAGGCTTGACCTGGAATTAACTGAGAACATTCACTATAAAACAAATGTCTGGTTGGGTATTTACCAAGTACACATGTGAGCCAATCAATTGTCTATACTTGGTTGAATCCACTGGGCTTGATTCAGAACTTTTTAGCCTGTTCAAGTTTGTGATCATGGGGGTTGTCATAGTTTTGCAATCAATCATGTCAAACCTCTTCAACATCTCGATCACATACTTTCCTTGACCTAGATAAATCTCATCAGGTCCTTGCCAAACTTCCAGTCCCAAATAATAGTGCATTAGCCCTAGATCCTTCATGTTGAATTCTGCTGCTAGTTGTTTCTTGCACTCTTGAATACGACCTTCCACACCTGTCATGAGAAGATCATCCACATACAAAAGAATGATTACGGGTTCTTCCTTCACAACCTTGATATAGAGATTTAGATCAACAAAACTCTTCGAGAAGCCCAATCTTTGTGGGTATGCATCCATCCTTGCATAACATCCCTTGGAGCTTGCTTAAGGCCATACAATGCCTTCTTTAACCCACAAGCACAAGTTTCTCTATCTTTGACTTCAAATCCCAAGGGCTGCTCTATATAGACTTCTTCATCAATAGTTCCATTCAGGAATGCAGTCTTGACATCCATTTGATGGATGTTCCATCCCATTGATGCTGCGAAAGAGACCAGTGAACTTATAGTTGTATACCTTTCTGTAGGTGCAATTGTCTCTTTATAGTCGATGCCTTGTTGAGAGAAGCCCCTAGCCACAAATCTTGCCTTATATTTATCAATATTTCCATCTGTTGCATGTTTAATTTTGTAGAGCCACTTGGAAGTTACCACAGATTTGTATTCAGGCCTAAGTACAATCGCCCAAATTCCATTTTTCATTAATGATTGATACTCTTCATTCATGACGTCTTTCCATTCTTGATGTTTGAAAACCTCTTCAAAGGTGGATGGTTCTGCTTCTATTAGCTTTGTCATATTGGCTGCATACCCATAATATTTTTTGGGCTTCTTACTTTCCCTAAATGTGCCTTTGGCTGCTCCATGTCCCTTTGCATCTAAAAGAGTAGATTTCATCCAATTAGGTCTCTTTCTACTTTCAAGGATGACCATAGGTTGCACGGGTTCACTAGGACCTTCATTTTCATGATTTGAATCTTCTTCCTCCCTGCTACATTCCTCTTCAAATATCAGAAGTTCTTTGTCCCGTCGGGAGGTCATTGGCTTTCTTAAATGCAATACTTTCATCAAACATCACATCTCGACTAAATTCTATTTGGTGTCCTTCCTTTATGTGGATCCTATATGCTGTTGAAGTATTACTATAGCCAACAAATGTTCCCTTCATGCTTGTAGGATCCAACTTCTTTCTTTTATCCTTCAGTATGTGATTATAGAGAGGACAACCAAATATTCAGAGATGATCCATGCTTGGTTTCTTCCCAATGAATGATTCTTCAAGAGTCATGTTGCCTAGTGGTTTGTGAGAACTTTGATGTTGAATATCTACAGTAGCCTTTGTTGCTTCACCCCACAGGAATTTTGGCAAATCTTGATCATGTAACATGGCTCTAACACTTTCTTCGATAGATCGATTCTTTCCTTCTACAACTCCATTTTGTTCGAGATTGTATGGTACTATCAACTCCCTCTTAATCCCATACTCCTTACAGAAAGCTATGATTTCCTTTGAAGTATATTCTCCTCCATTATCAGACCTTAGAATCTTTATTCCTCTTTCTGTAAGGTTCTCTACTTCAAATTTGAATACTTGAAATTTGATGAATACTTCATCTTTGGATTTCAACAAATAAACCCAAGTTTTCCTTGAATGGTCATCAATGAATGTCACATAATACAGATGACCTCCAAGAGACTTTGTAGACATAGGACCACAAACATCATAATGAATGAGATCCAAAATTTCTTTTGACCTTGAAGCACTGCTTCCAAATGGTCTCTTGACATTTTTTCCTAGTGCACATCCCTTGCATAGTCGTTCATGATCCTCCTTGAGTTCGGGGATGCCATTCACCATTGAATTTAGAGTTGGTAAGATTTTGTAGTGAAGGTGACCAAACCTTCTATGCCAAAGTTCACATGGGCTTACTTCAATGTGAACCAAAGCTTGAGAGGGAGGAGTTCGTAATCTATAAAGTCTTTCTTTATGAATCCCTATCATCTTTGCATTTTCGATGCTAGAGTTTTTATCCCATACTACAACCTTTCCATCTATAAAAGCGACTCTATCTCCCTTATCTTCTAGACATGAAATAGAAAGTAGATTCTTTTGCAAACTTGGAACAAATAGAATGTTGTTGAGATGAATATTCCCTCCATTCTCTAGCTCTAGCGAGGTTGATCCATTTCCTCTTACAGGATAGCTCTTCTTGTCACCAAGCTCAACGGAGTAAGAGGATTTTCCTCTTGATTAGGTTTTTAGTTGCTTGTGCTCACCTGTCATATGTCTTGATGCTCCACTATTGATTACCCAAATATTCTCATCTTCAAATGCATCAGTAAGTGCTGAGAATAGTCCTTCGTCCTTTGTAGATGTCTAGATCATATCATTCTTGATAAATAGAAGATTCCATAATGCCTTGATGCCCTTCTTGAGATGACTTGCTACCATAGAACACTTCTTTAGAAACTTCTTCAAGGGAGTAGTAATCTTCATCATGCCCTTAGCCAACCTTCGCTCTGATACCATGTTGAGAAATCTATAGGGCAATAGTTAGGATGATTTCTCTTATACTTTATTAACTGCTTGTGATGTCTTTTTACTTTTTCTTACTTATTAGCTTCTTCTTGTATTATTATGTTATTCTTATCATCAAACAACTATTAAAACAAGAAGATCAACAGTACACAAGAACACAGAATATAGGCTGCAAGCGAGGGCCAAAACCTCTCCACTTGAGAGGAAAACCCACAAATCTCTCCTCTTCTTATAGATTCTTCAATTGACGAATTGCAAGACCTCTAGACCAAGACCAATTCCCTTCCAAGACCAAGTCCGACCTTCTTGATGATGTGCTTCCCTTGTCCAAGTCAAACCTAGTCAAATCTCTTCCAACAACACAACTTCGACCCCCAATGACAAAATTTCGACCTCTACTGCAGGTCTGAAATTTTCAGCCATTCTAGTTACTGCTGCCTTTGCACGTGTGAGCTAAATTAGGGCTTCTAGGGCTTCTCTAGACCTTCACTTGAGTTTCTCTTTCTTCTAGGGCTTGAGGATGACCTAATGAGTCTTTCTTCGACCTTCTTTCTGCACTTTCTCCAAGTTCGATCTTGCAGCAACAAAACCCTAGCCCAGTGGCAAAAACCCTAGTCTCCTTCCTTCGCACGTGTGAAGAGAGAGAGATAAATAACCCAAACACTTGTCTTCGTCCTTCTTCCTTCTTCGTTAGCCTTCTTCTTCTTTTCCTTCCCTTGAATGATGATAGGACGAATGATGTCATAAGGAGGTTGAGTTCCCTCGTATATAGAGGCCTCCAAGGTGGATGAAATGCCCTAGAATAGGCCGACTTCTTGGCTGCGAGGCCGACTTGGTCTTGTAATATATCTTGTTAAATACAAAAATAATTATTTTTACAAGTTGCAATGTGCCCAATGGGGTCTTCCTTATATGACAATGACTCTTTTGACTTCATGACCTAGGAAAAACCCTAGAAGCACTCAATGGGTCCTTGACCTCTAAAATAAAAGACCTTGAGCATGAAACCCATGCTTCAAAAATAACAATAACAAATTTTCTTTCATTTACAATATACAAGACTCAAAAATACATTTCATATTTATGAAGTCCAAACCTAGTTACACATTTTTGAACAAAAACTTGGGGGCTTGAGTTGTGTTCCTGTTACTTTCTCCATATTTGAATGTATTTATCACATCAGCTGGGTTCATTATTGAGGATTCGACATTGCACCTTGGGTTCAGCCCGGAACTCCCATTTCCTTGTGATATTGATCATTCTGTGGTGGTTTTCTCCATGAACTTGGCATGGAGAGTTGCAAAAATACCTGGGGTGTACTTCTAAAGGTATTTTTCTGAGGGAATAAACTGAACAACTTCTCCATCTCACCACTTACACTATAGTCAGGATCTTCCAAAATGCCTTGATACTTCTCCTTCCAAACCCCAAGCACCTCCTACTGGGTTGGAAGATGAGATTTCATCACTAGATCTCCATGGGATCTTGCGAATAGTCCATCATTTCTTCATCTTCTTCCTTTATTCCTCCCTCAAGATCTCCTGGCATATTCTACAAGAATGGCAATTGAACATTACTAGTAAACGTTGGTTGTCCAATGTGTTCTCTTGTTTTGATGCCGTAATTGCTTGTGCAGAATGAAATTTCACTAGCCATCAAAGTTATAGGACTGTTAAATGGAGCTCTGTTTTGTGGATCTGAAGTTTAAGAGGAAAATATGGATCCAGAATGCAGATCAGAACATCTGGAATCCTCCTCAGAAGGCCAACTTAGCATCTGGTGTCAAAGAAGGCAAGGGCAATTTCTCTGGCAATGGCCACCATGTCTTCCTTGCTTCCTTCCATGGCTAGCAAATGCAGATGGTCCTATGTCCTATTGAGATGAGAAATCCTCAATCCTCTTCCATCCTCTGCTTGAGCAGTACACTGCCTACGCATCTAATTACATCTATGCCCACCATTTTTTACAAGGGTCACACAAGTTTACTCTTTTAATTGTTTGCTACTGTTAGCACCTATCAATTTTCGGAGCTAATATGGAAAATTGAAGTAAATTTGCTCTCAGCATAGAACATACCTAAAATTAACACTTGTCCTTTCAGGCATTAATGCACACATCTCTGCTTAACTATAGAAGCATGACATAAGTGCCAAAACCATAATTGAAGGTATGTTGTCCACTGTCCCACATTTCATCATTGTTGTCAGTTATCCTTTCATATTTGATTCTTTTTTTAGGAAGATTCAATACATCGTACCACAATGAAACATACCTGTACTGATCTCTGACCTTGATTGCAAGAGATTCATGCTCAGGATTGTGACATAGGAGAGTTCAAATAAGAGCGGAATAAAATGGTGACTGTAGCTATAAGAATTATAGAAATGTGACAAAACTTGAGAAACCAGACTGTCACAAGACTTTGGGCTTATTGTGACACTGCCTTCACGTGCCGCCTTAATGTAGTCACAACAATCTCAGGATCGAATTTTTTATTCTTAAACCACACTTTAATTTCAAATACATACCTGGTGATGCATGCTTCAGTAATTCAGATGGCAATTATGGATCAGGATTTGTAGATCAAATAGTGTGTATTCCTTCAATCAAGGATTCTAGCCCTTCTGCGACAAGGAGTCCACAGATTCACAATGTCTCTGACTCATTTACAATAAGGACTGCTTCGGAAGTCTGTCGTAATTAAGGGCTAATCCATACCATAATTCTGAGCCTCAATGTTTCAACCACTGTCTCACCTAAGTGACATCAATAGGACTGCAGGCATATAAATGTAAGCTATTAAGAAATCTAAACTTTTCTATTGAAGCAAATTTCCAGAATAATATCAAGCCAAGTGAATAACTCTAATACTGATTTTTATGACTTGCTTCAGAATTTGCTCACAGCTGTAATGGCTTTGTCCTGGTCCGAGGATGATTCAGAGATCTGAAATGTATCCATGCTTTAAATTAAGTTCATAACTAAGGCTGAAAATATATCCCATGGTCCTTGAAATAATCCAGTGTGAGAATAGCTAATGAATGCCCTTCAATTTACTTCAGGATTCTGCTTCAGACTTGATGATACGAATAGTAACTTCAGGATTTGAAGACGGCAGAGTTGAAGGATCTCGAATTGTTCAAAGTATTGAGCAAGGGTTGTTACTTAAGAGAACTGCAATTTCCACCTTCAGATTTCCAGAAGAAGGAGATCATGAATTCTAATCAACAAACTTCTAAGTGATTGCTCTTTCTCTTGGGCTTGTCCTCACCTGAGCTCTGATTCCATGTTAAATTTTGATTAACATGTTCTTTGCTTAGGACAGTCACTTCAATGATCTACATCAGCCCATGAATTAGTCCATTTTATTTCCATTAGCAATCAAATACATCATCTCATTGACCGTAACTGAAGAAAGAACATAAACAATAAATGAGGAAGACAAGCCAAGACAATAGAACACAAGGATATGGCTCAAGCCAGGGAAAAACCCGTGATCAAATCTTCTTATTATAAATAGCAAATGATCAGCAGAAACAGAGAGTACAAGAATTCAGTCAAAATTGACTTGCTGGTGTATAGATCCAATAGTACAACACTTAGATAAATAGATGGCTCAAAATGCAAAGCTGATGACAAGCTGTTGTAGAAGCTTGATCAAGTTAGAGTTACATTTAGTCTACCACAGTCTCACATAATAGGATCAAAACGCCTCCTTTTGACTGCTTCAATCTCAGTGAAAACACCTGTCACTCTTTGCTGCCCTTCACGTCCTTTCTCAATACTGTTATAGGCCTTCGCAATGACCCTACAGCAATCTGATTGCTACAGCAAGGGAGATCAATCTTCTAACCAAAGAAAATTACCCCGAATCGCTGTGCTGCTCCTTGGAGTGACTGTGGCAAGGGTATGTGAGCCTACCTAGCCTTCTCGGCCCACTCAAACAGTCCCTCCACCTGACTGTTACCTGCAATAAGGACTGTGGCCTTCTTTTAATGACAGCAGCTCAGAAAGGGAGGCCTTAACCGAGGCCTTTCTTCCATCAAACAATATGCCAGCTGCTACAGGTTCAACTCCTACCGGCGGCCTTAGGATAGAGGCAAAAGCCCACACAAATATGCATAGAAGATATGTGTAACATACTAACATGCCTTTAGACTGCCCATCTGGTGCGGCTTCATCTCCACAGTAAACTCGGATGATTTGCTCTCAAAATGATGCCCTATATCAAGCTCAGACCCATGGCAATACACCAGCCCTTCTACGGCCTTCAGTCTTGTGGAAGATAAGCCACAACTCATCTCAAAACAGCCCAGAACTATACCCATAACCTCGGCCTGTGCATCTGATTGTTTCAGCCCCAAACAGTCTTCAAGAGGTGCTCCAACAGCCCTCTTCTGCCTTCGCTGAGTTTGCCTCTAATCTGCGGCCAAAACCGAGATTAACCCCTGCAAGTGCGAGCTCCAAAATACTCAAGAAAATATGTGTAATGAGGTTGGAATCCTCCTCTATTTATATAAATCATGGTGGGTGAAGAGACATGTCGCTTGGGTTTCATGAGCCTACATAAGGGTGAGGCTGACCTTGAGAATTAGCACAAGAGAATACAAAAATTCAAAATCACACTTCTGCTTGTCCAAATGAGACAATCTTTATATCAATTTTGGAGAGGAATTTAATCCTGCAATTATCTTCCCCAGAGGAGCTGTCCAAAGTGGAATTTGGCCCTAGTTGGCAATTTTAACAAGGGCTATATTTCATGAAGACACCAAGGACAGCAGTGATGCTACTTGTAACTGAGGTATGACATGAGGCAGCAGTCAAGCAAGACCCAAACATGACATGTTACATTCATTTAATACTGCAATACGAAAGTGAAAGTATAACTGCACCTTAGCTTCACTTGTGGGTTCCACTGCCAAATTTAGCGCATTTCTAAATTTAGCAGAACCCTTCCATCTCTAATTTCAATTAACAGAGAAATGGGCCTTTTGGAAGCTTGCTATTGCAGGGAATCTGGAAGAGGCTACTTGGAGTTGGGTCAAGAGCAGCATCCTTGTTGTCTTGGATTTGGCCTGAGATGGCATCTAAACCTTCCCAAGAAAGTTTCAGACTTGATGTGTTGAGCATTTTGCAGCATTCAGGTGCTGCAACTCGTAGCTACTGTTGGCTTTTCTTTTGTTGTGAGTGCCATAGAATCTGTTATCAAATCTACTGCTGGAAAATCACTGGAATTTCTTTTTTAAATGCTGAAATCAGTGATGCTGGTTTATGATTATCTCTGCTGTTCTTTTCATTGTTGTTTGCTTCTATCAGTTTCCAGATTTTCAAAAGAAATATAACAAAATTAGATTCCAGGTTTGGCTCATAACAATATTAATCACTAATATTTACTCAATTTATTGGTTTGTGATGTGCAGGAATACCTTCAAGGAAATCCACTTTGGATCCAGTATCTTAAACATCCTCTTGCAACTCTAGGTTATGAGACCAAGTATGATGTCTTTGTTAAGGCAGAAGGAGGTGGGCTTTCTGGTCAGGCACAGGCAACTTTATTAGGAATTGCTCGTGCTTTATGCAAAGCAAATCCAGACAACAGGGACCCTCTCAAAAAGCAAGGGCTTTTGACAAGAGATCCAAGAAAAGTTGAAAGAAAGAAAGCTGGTTTGCACAAAGCCCGCAAAGCTCCACAGTTCTCAAAACGTTGAGTATTTCACCTTACAAGTGAAACCTCTTCAAGCTGTGTTCAGTTTATTTGCATGGAAGGTCTTGTACTGCATATTCAATTACGTTTGTAAAGTTGACATATTAACCTTTGACCTCTAGCAGAGTTTATTCATTTTTATGTCTTGAATTTTTAATCTTGGGAGTTAAATGCCTAGTGCCAGGAAACATGCTGAGAAGAATAATGTGGAGCCTTATCTTAGAATTGGTTTATGTGATGATTTTCTGATTCTGATGATGACTACAATATGTTGATGGCTCATCGTGTGACTGTACTGCTCTTTGGTTTCCATCTTTCTGTATTAACTGCCCATCAACATTTATTGAAAGCCATTCAACAGTGATGAGCAAAGATGTGAATCTCTTCCAGGCAGAGTTTATCTCCTTGAATATTCGGTCACTTTTACTATAGGAAACTAGAAGCCTAAAGAAATTTTGTTTAGAGAACTATTTTAATACTGGATGCAGAGGTTTTCCTAGAATGATTTACCTAATTTTAAAATAACAGATCGTTGCATCCTCACTTGAATGCAGCTGTATCTGTTTCCATTTTAAATTCCAAAATCTATTATCCATATTCATCATGACAAGGTCTTTTATGCTGGCTAGAATTGCTATGTGGATGTCCTTTTTATAGCACCTACCATAAGCAGAATTTTCAATTTTTTATTCAGCAGTTTTCAGAAAAAATAAATTTGGTGGGGACAATTTAATTTATGGGTATAAAATAATTGCTGGGACTATTAAATCAGATCTGGTATTAAAAAATTAACAAGTTTCTCCTCTACAAATGATGGCTAACTAGTAAGGATGACAAGATGAATATAGAAGGAAGCTAGTAGGTTTGAATTGATCAAACGTTGCTATGTCTTATGGGATCCTAACGAACAGGCAGATCATCTGGCTGATATGGCCTCTGAGGTGGATGATGGACTCTTAAGAACCAGAAGTGGGGTTTCATCTTTTCATATTCCTTAATTGTTCTATGGTTATGAAAACACTTTACTGGAAATCCAAGTGGCATTTCATGTGGCAAGAGCAATTAAATAGGGGAATTGGGCATTCAAGGAGCATTAGCCCACCACTGCAATACCTTCATACACTCATGGTTTAATGCTGAAGCAAGCGAATCAATTGCAAAATGGCTCAGGTTCTTTCACATGTAGGATAATGGTTTTGGAGGATTATCCTAGAATGCCTATAAGGGAGGTTCTATGGTTTCTTGAATTATGGTGGATTTCTTTGTTTTGAACTGGTTTGAATTGGGCTATTCTTTCCTCCAACCTTGAGGTGTCAACACGGCGATGTTTCTGGGATCCCAATTTGCTTGGATGGCTCATTTGGTGGCTCGTTGAACCTCATGTTGTTTGCCAATTGGACTTGCTTAGGTGACCTAAATTTGTGGCTCAGATTTTTCTGTTTCCTCTGAAGGCTCTTGTGAAGCACCTCCCTTAGTGTGAAAAAACAAAAGTTAGTGTTGCAAATTTACGTGGAACAAACTTTGATTTTGATGGTCTTTTGCTCTGTTGGCGTTTGTTTGAGGGGATGTTGGAAAAAGGTCTGGTCATTAAAATGGTAGTCTATTAGTTGACCCTCTGAGAATTGGAAGGGGGAATTTGCAAGTGTTATTTAGTGATTCCAAAATGGAAAATTATTCACATTAAACATGCCCACTGTCAAACCACTGATATCCATTGAGTTTTAAGAGGACAGAGTCTCATTGCAAAAAATAGGAAATTGATTTTCTTTGTGACTGGTAGGATGCACTCTCAGGAAGAAATTAAAATGATGAATATGCCTTCATCATGGAAACTATGCACAGTCAGAAGAGGCAAATAGAACCCCTTCAAGCTGAGTGCATTCCTCTTTGTCAAACAGTAGTGAATCTAGCTAGAAGTCCCACTTATGTTGCTTCAAATGCCAGACTGTCTTTGGGTTGGTTGATCAGAAATCCAAAGGAAAAGAGGTTGTCCATCAGCAGCATGACAATGTGGAAATGATGGGTATGTACCAGGATGTCAAGTCATATCAAACAAAGGAGAGGAAGAAAACAATCAACATGCCTTTATCCGGTATTAGTGTTTAATATTTAAATGTTTTGCAAATTTTGTTTAATTTGAGGTGTCTTCTATAGAATTTATAACAGTGGTATCTTTTCATTCTCCTCTCGACGGATTTCAATGTTTCTAAGTTTCAAATCTTTTCGAGGGTTTCAGAAGGTCAATTTTTGGAACAGACTATTTTTGTGTTGTTATGCTGACCAGTGCAGCTGCAACAATTTCTAATGCAATATAGCCCATTCTTGTTAAAAAAATTAACCCGTGCTCTGAGAATCTTTAATGAGGAACATCTTGAGCAAGAAAAGGACCACTTCAGAAAGTTCTTTAAGGATAATGGGTACAATGAATAGTAAATAGGGAAGGCCCTCTTGAGGGCACATGAATAAATAAGAAACCAGAACCCAGAAAATTCAGAAGCGGCAAAAAATGTTTTTCTTCCTTATATACAAGGAACAATAGACAAGAATTCTTGGATTATAAAGAGAAAACACATAAAGACTATAGTTTTTCCTCCTAACACTACTCAGAAATTACTCAAATCAGTTAAGAATCTAGTGGATCCTAAGCAGTACAAGGGGGTCTATAATGTCCATGCAACAAGCCATGTGTTGGTGCGAGGGATTGTTTGATTCGAGTTAAGATCAAAGAGCATGGAAAATACATTCAACATAATCACACATGCTCTTTGTCCCTTGAGGAGCATTCTAACAAAACCAGCCACCTCGTTTGCTTGTAAAACATCCCAGGGCAGTGAAAGTAAACTACTTCTCAAACAGGAGCATAATGGAGGCAATAGAAATTGAGAAGGAACACGATAATTTGAATTGGGCTAACACCCTCGAGATCAGAAATACTTGGTTGCCCATGTTACAAGGTCAGGGTAACAGGTAATCAGGTAATGTATCTGCCATGATTAGCATTTCGATTCAATTACAACTAGCAATGATCCATCATAGCTCTATTCCTATCAAGTGTCAAGAGGACCAAATCTGTTGAGATCCAATCTTCCTCAAGTTTTTCTCCCTCAAAAAGGTTTGCAATTCGTTGGATTTGATCTTTCTCAACACTTGATAGATGCACAGTTAAGATGGATCTAGGATGGTTATTAGCAATTTAGACTTATAACATGTTAAACATTGCATATGGGTCCACATAATATCTCATGAAGAAAGCAGAAGTCTATTTCATATTGATTTAGAAATTACCTAGATTAGAATATATAGCAGCAAATCGCTTTGTAGTTCTCATAATTGAATCACTGAACGAAAAAATAATTGAAACAATAAAAAAGCAATAGATATTATTTGGGAAATTAATTACTTCTAGTATATAAATGTTAGAATATTGCTTTGTAGTGATAATGATGAGGTTGGCAGCTGTTTTTCTCTCTTCCTTGTTTATTGACTCTAAAATAAACCAAAAAACAGACAAAATATAATATACCTTCTAATTGTTGAAATTTCGAGAATTGGGCAATTAATGCAAATCTGAAATTAATCCTCATATCATAAGTTTCCCGAAACTAATCCCTGTGAACTTTCAGGCATAGGGCTTAATTGAGTATTAATTTACAGCAGCAATCAGCAAACAGTATTTCACTTCACTTCAACCCAACACACTAGTCGGCCGAAGAGAAAATATTCAAACAAGTGCCAACATATTTTATCCCTTAGGGCACACTTTTGCAAGCATATACAAGATCTAAAAATCACTTTAACCCAGTAGATTTTACAGTAGAAAATATTCTCTCTTATCTTTAAGTTATATTTCAAAACACGTTAACAATTTCAACCCTATGTTATTGTAAATCAACATGAACAAGTGCTAGAAATTACCTAATCTTGAAGAAAACGCATGCTAAAAATCAAATCTGCAAAAACACAATTTTGGATAGCTAGAAGCTTTTCATATATATATATATATATATATATATATATATATATGAGTTGAAGCACATGTATATACCACAGCTTTATCACAAAGTTAGTAGAACTCTATCACTCCAAACCCCTAGTGAGGGAAAAGCATGAAAGCCCTAGCCACCACCAAAGATCCACAACAAGCTAGCATCAACACGGGGAAGCCCTCTCCTTGATATCAACAAAATTCTTGTACCGCATAATCTCTCCACACAACCGTCGTTGCCTTCTTGATGGTTTGTAAACCTTATCTACATTGCATCACACAAGCACATGGCAAGACAACTATAACACTAGCCTCCATCTCTACATGTCCATAAACCCTAGGTCTTCAACTTGTGCATCGACACAAGCACCAAGACCTCCATGGAACATCAAGGATACAATAACTACGTCTTCTTCCAAGCAAGGCATCATACCAAGCTCAAGACTCATTAAGCTCATCTCTCCATGATCTTGTCCTAAAGTCACATCCCACAAGAACAAGGCTCCAAAAACATGCAATTTGTTAGCTCAACTCTCCATGTCTTTTACTAGGGTAGAAACCCTATTGCTAGAACAAGAGCCATGATAATCATCATCATCCCTTGTGTCATGTTCTTCTTGAGGGTTGACACGCATAGCATAAAACCTAGCATCACACAAGAACAATCTCCTCATTAACATCCAAGGTGTTTCTCTCCCTTTGTCTTCTCCTATGGTTTCCTTCCAAACCCTAGCATCATGCTCCTAGGGTTTCCTCATGAACCCTAACGTCTTCTTTCCTACAAGACACCTCTGAGGCAATAAAGTATAATAATGAAAATGAACACAAGAGCTCTCTCCTCCCTTATATATACAATAGATGAGGGAGGTTAACATAAAATAAAGACATGTCTCCATACAAGTAATCAAGAAAGCAACCCCACATGAACCACTCTACAATATAAGAATGTACATGTGTCAAACAAATATTTATCCAACTTGCAAACTAAAATGCCCTTCGAGCATGATCCTCCTTGGGCTCAATGCCCCTCATTTGTTGATTTTTCTACAACATGAATAGTAGAAACCAATTTCCCGATCTTATAATTACTACCTAATGATCTTTAACAATTTATCTTATGCCACTGATATCATTGGGCAATTATACACATAAAATCTCAACAGTGAGTGCAGTGAAAATAGTAAGATTATCGAGGGATAGTCATGCACAATAGAGACAACAAATTTTTCCCTAGGAAACCCAAACTTGGGAGGAAACCCGCAATTTTTCTCCTAGGAGAAATTGTTCTCCAGCAAGGTCTACAATTCCAAATTGACTAGAAATTTGTGCCAAAATCCAAGTCCAAATAGCATTCAAACCTGGTCAATTCAACCTCTATTTACTCCCATGTGCGATTGATTTAGAAGAGAGATGATGTGATGAGTGAGTGATCAAGTTGAAGTGTCATATCATGTATGTATACAAGTCCAATGGGTGAATTTTAACCAAGTGACACACCTTTTCATGGTGGGGCTGACTTGTCCTTTTTGACCCTACATGATGCCCAAAAGTTTTTTGTTTTTTGTTTTTTAATTTCCACAAATCTTCTAGGCCAACTTAGGTGAGCTTTTGGCATGCGAGAATACCTTCCGATGCTACACAAAAATTAACACTCCCTCTTAGCGAGGGAGGTATTCTTCTTGGTTGCAACAAATTTCCCCTTAGTTGAAATTTCTCCTCTGTAAAAAAAGTTCATGAGCTTGCTATGTTATGCAGGTCTATAAATCACTCCATCCTGGAGTAAGGAGTGACTCTTCACATGCAAGTCTATAGATCACTCAATCTTGGAGTAGGTAATGTGGGTATCCTAAGCCATTTACCCCCAACCAAAGTCCTTTATGGCTTCTCAGGTAAATGTACCAATCTCCTCTGGTCAAATTAGCATGACCTAGCCAAAGTCATTTATGGTTTCTCAGGACATATCTTCCCTTGGACAATTCACCCCTAGCCAACTAGCCCAACCAAAGTCCTTTATAGCTTCTCAGGTGAATTACATCTATCTCTTCTGGTCAAATCAATATGACCCAACAAAGTCTTCTAGGTTTCAGGAGAAGATCTATCCAATCTATAATTTCCCTAGGCCATTCACCCTAGGTCGAATCAACATGACCCAACCAAGTCCTTCTAGCTTCTCAGGTGAATGTATCCATCTCCCTTGGTCAAATTAACAGTGTCCAACCAAGTCCTTCTGGAATCTCAGAAGAAGGTTTGCCCGATTCTGCAAAGACATCAACACTCCCTCTCAACAAGGGAGACATTCTTCATTACGCCAAGATTTTCTTTGATGTATACAAGATTCGCTTTAAAATGTCCGCAATATGCTCGTCTGTGGATATGTATTGGAGCTTCACTGCTCCTTTTCGCACCATGTCTCGGGTGAAGTGATATTTGATCTTCGCTTGATCAAATAGCCTTGCGAGTAGCTTCTTAAGCCAAATTGTTCACTGACTTGCAACATTGGTTGCGATATACTCTACCTCTGTTGTACTGAGTGCAATAGAGGTCTACTTCCTACTAAACCAGGATAGTCAATCCCAAGCTGAAACAACATCCCTGAGGTGCTTTTTTTTGTCCTCTGGACTCCCTGATCAATCTGAATCCGTACATCCTTGCAACCTCACTCCACCACCTAAGAAATATCTCATACCATATCTAATTGTCCCACGCAAGTACCTCAACACATGCTTTGCTGCAACCCAATGCACATGGCTCAACTCAACTATAAATCGGCTTTGGGTGCTCACTACAAAGCAAATATCTAGCCTTGTGTTAACCAAGTACATCAAGGATCTAATTAACTTCCTATACATTGTGGATCCACCAAATTTGAATTTGACACAGAATCACTCTGCTTCTCTAGATTGGTCACCATAAGTGTAGTCATGGATTTGCAGTCCATCATACCGAATCTTCTCAAAATATGGACAATTTACTTCTCTCGAGGAAGATCTCATCTAGTCTTTGATACACCTCCAATCCTAAGAAATATTGTATCTAGCCAAGATCTTTTATTTCAAACTTTGATACCAACTCCCTATGACACTGAAGCAGGTCTTCCTGTGGTAATCTTGATCGCTTCCTCTACCACAAAAGGAAATCCTCTAGCCATTGTTGCTCCATTTGTCACGTAAGAAAATCCTTCTACTACTATTGCTACCTTTGTCACATGGGCAAATTCTTCATCCACAATTGCTCCCTTTGTCACGTAGGCAAGCCCTTCTGCCATTATAACTCCCTCTATTATTAAAGCATATCATGTTGTTTGATGTGGTTCCTTCGAAGAAGGTATATGGCTCCTAGAGCCCCCCCTGTCTTTGGGCATCTTGATAATCTCAACCCATGGCATCCTCTAGGAAGGTTGCTCCTTTCACTATACCTGATCCCCTACTTCCTCGGAACTAGAAGCTCTTCTGGTTGTCTGGCACAGTCCTAGATGTCCTAACAATCTGTACAATCCTCCCTCTTGAACACCAATAACTCTGTTGAGTTTGTGCTCAAGCCCTTAGATCATACAAAAAACTAATCATCTAGTGACTAGAGAAAAAAATATCCTTGTAGTCCACTCCCTTTTCTGGGAGAACCCTCTTTTCCCAAACTTCTTAATGCTACCAACTGCAAAAAAAATAAACATAATAGTAATAATCAAGGAAAAAATATGAAGTACTTATCTCTTGATTAAGGAACAAACTGTTGAGGGTTATAGGGAATTTTCAACTCCCTCTTGATCCTTGCCTCCTTAGAGAAATCAATGAAGTCCATCTACAACCTCATCAAGCTTGGATTCCTTTGACGTATTTTGAGGTGGATGCTCATCCTCAACATTAATTGTTGACACATGTTGTTTTCCTCTCCTTTTTCTTGCATGAATTGTAAGGGAAACAGTTTCTTCGTCCTGTAGATTCATCAAGCTATCTAGCCTCATCAGGGGATCAATAACAAGCCAACACCAGGTCATTCCACATGCTATCAAGGAGATAAACCAAGTATCCATCACATAAATTCCACTTGCATCCAATAGTCCAAGTCTTGCTCTAAGATTTCATCTGTTATGCTCTTAACCCGCAAGACGATACCAGAATACCAAATATGCGAAGCAATATACCCAGAACATAAAATAGCGAGTAAAAACAACAAGTATTTTATTATTCAGAAAGCAATGTTCACTTGCCTCTTCGAGGGGGCAACCTCCAATAGAGCAAAGCTCAATGACAAAATAAGACATGATGCTCTTCGCAGGGAGTCTCTAACCTTTATATATGACTCATACATGCAATACCATGGATCAATACCATGGGTTTTATTAATACCATCTATCTAATACCATGGCCCATTTGCAACTAACTGTGGTCCCGTCATTAATTGCGGGTTAACCACTTACAATTATTAATATGGGCTTTATTGACTCTTTACTATGACTCGATCCCACTACATAAATAAGGGGGTTAGGGTGGGACCCTAACATCATCCCACAAACCCTAGGAATTTCTCATCTAAGACTTCGATACAAGTCATAACCTCCAAGTCTCCTCTAGGGTTTACAAACCCTAATTCTTCCAACTCATGTACCACACAAGCATAAAGGCACCAAAACAAATACATTAATAAAGACTCCTCAGCTCTTTCTGGCTATAGAATAACTTCCTTTTGAAGTATATCTTCCATTATGGGCTTGTTCCTTCAATCCACAATCTTCAATACCACTTGTTGTCCTTTTTGTGGCCCCTATCCTTTGGGCGCTAAAGACTTCTTTGGTCCACAAAGATCAACTCCTTTATACCTCTTTCTTGTGGCCTTAGTCATCTCCTTTCGGCCTATAGCTACCTTGTAGCCTTCTATTAGTCCTTTGGTTCCTTATCAATTGTTGTACCTTGAGCCAAACTATTTTGTCCTCGGCCTGCACTCTGCCAACTCTCGTTGTAGTTCTTGTCCTCCAACCACCAAAAAATTACTCCTAAGTCCTTTCTTGCCTCAACAAACTACTACAACAACGTAGAACCCCAAGCGACCTCCTTAACAGGCCTTGGCTAGGTCTGATTTGACTTGGGCTTGTTATCTAGGCTATGGATAGCTTTAAATAGCCTTCTTTAGCCTTCCCGCAACTCCTATCCCTATGGCCTTTACTCCTATTGTAGTCATGCCCTTAAACTCCTTGTGGATGGCCTTGTCAGCCCTACTAACTTTGCGGTCTATACAACAAAACTTAGATAAGCCCTCCTAACAACTCCACAATCTCCTCCTCAACCTCGTCCATCTATTTTAGGCTGTGGTTGCCTCCTTGTAGGCCTCGGCCTACCCCCAACAACCCTCAACCCCATTTTGTCCAGCTGCTATCCACGAGTGGCCACCATTTCTATAACTATAGCCAGCTTGCAGCGAGGCATGCAATCAAACAAACAACAGAACCCTCGGAGTCCAAAATAGAAAGATTCCTCAACTCGTCCTCCTCATGCTGGTTGTGGTTACTCCAAGGTTTGCAACTATTCTACGACTAACTTGTTAATCTAGGTTGTCATTGATGTCAATATCGCAGTGTTTGTGATCGAAAACTCTTGTGACATGTGTGTTTTCCCATTGATGCTCTTTGATCATAATACTACTCATGGAGGATCCAAGGATTGAATACAGACATAATAGAAACAATGGAATAGAGGAGGAAAGATATCGGAAGCCATCAAAAGAGAAAGAGAAAGAATAAGAAGAAGAGTTCATCAGAAGTCATCAAGGAAGCAGGTTATTGCATATGCCCAAGGGTAAGTGCTATCGGAAGAACACAGATCAACAACGATATCAGAGGAGTAAAGAAGAAAACAACGGAGGAGCATAAACATAGTTATCGGAGAAACCATATCAGCAGTATATAATATCGGGAAGGTAAAAGAAATGAAGTGATGATGAACGGGAACTGTCGGATCCTTGAGATCGACGGATATTAATGGTAGAAAAAAATGGCGGAGGAATAGATATGGACCGATAGATCGACAGTGATTAGCAATTTGCGGGAGGTAGGAGTGTACGGATTTCTTGATCGTGGATGAGGCCCCACACTCACTCTTAGTCGTCGATCTCATTTTCAAACTTTTCGATCATAGTCAACTCTGGGGGGATAAGCCATTTTTAATCCGCGTGCTAGCTGGAGTCCCACAAGCTGTAGATTTGATGGCCTCCTATATCCAACGGATATCAGTTCATAAAGTGACCGAGGTTTAATTCACTAAGTTGTGGACCCGATGGTCCTATTACAACACGCCCTAAAGAAATATCGCATCCGCTCCGTTGGTAGTAGGGGAATCGGCTAGGTTATGTGCAAACCTCCGAAAGTTGCGATTGCAGGATTAAAGGTGATGACGTGGCATGTGGGACCTCCATGTGTGTATAACAACTCTTATATGGTTTTCGTGAAAAATCAAGTCTATGGATAAAAGACTCTTCAATATATAATTTTAATAGACAAGTTGACCCCTTCACCTTTGAACGAGTCGTTTCGATTCATTAGCAAAACTCATACATACATACATACATACATATACATATACATACACACACACACACACACACACACACACACACACACACACACACATATATATATATATATACAAGTTGAAATGCTTCATCCAAGGGAGGCGTATCAGGCATCTATCACAGAGAATAAGGAAAAGGAAGAAACAGAGGAAGCCGAAGGTCTGGCAAATGCAGAAGGTGCAGCAGAAGCCGAAGCTCTGGCAGACGTAGAAGGTGCAATAGAAGTTGAAGGCCGAGCGAAGAAGGAAGCTGAAGACAGAGTGGGAGGACAATCTGTTTGACCTGATTCATCTTGAAAGATAGAGCCAGAGCCCTTGGGGTTGATGCCTCAGAATTGGAAGGATTGGTGTCCTTGGAGTTGGTGCTCCTAAATCGAAAGTTGGTGCCTTGATAAGATAGGGTTGAAGCCCTAGAGGTCGGAGCCTCATCAAAACCAAGTTGGAGCTTGGAACACATTTATATTGTATTTATTATTTTATTCAATAAAATTATACTTATACATTTCTCTATTTAAATTGTGAAGAATTAAACTGACAATAATAACAAATGAAAGAAAATACTGATTCACCTCCCCTCTCAGTATTTCCAACATGACTTTTGCAATGTCTCATTCAACAAAGCTCTGATACCATGTTGATTTTTTCTACAACATAAACAATATAAACCAATTTTTCGATTTGATAATAAGTACCTAATAATTTGTAACAATTTATCTTATTCCACTGACATCATTAAGCAAGTATACACAGAAAATCTCAAAAGTAAGTGTTGTGAAAACAATAAGATCATAAAGAGACAACCATGCACAATATGGACAACAATTTTTTCCCTGGGAAACCCAAACTTGGCAGAAAACCCAACAACTTTTCTTCTAAGAGAAATTATTCTTCAATAAGGTTTACAATTCCAAATTATCTAGAAATAAGTGCCAAAATCCAAAGTCCAAATACTAGTCAAACCTAGTCAATTCAGCCTCTATCTGCTCCCACGTGCAATGGCTTTAGAAGAGAGATGATGTGATGAGTGAGTTATCAAGGTGAAGTGTCATATCATGTATATATACAAGTCGAATGGGTGAATTTTTACCAAAGGACACACCCTTTCATGGTGGAGCTAACTTGTCCTTAATGAGCCTACATGATGCCCCAAAAAATAATAAAAATTCCACAAATCTTCTAGGTTGACTTAGGTGACCTTTTAGCACACGAGAATACCTCCCGATGTTGCACAAAAATCACCATCCTCCAAGATGGTGCACTCTCCAACAAAATGTTAGTTCAGTGCTCCCTCTTCCACAGTGGTCTACTATCTTTAAAGGGGGAGGGACATGTTAAGCCCTATATAAGACCATGTTAGCCCTAAAACCGCTTATTAAGCCTCAAATATTGAGTGGTTACATTTCTATTGTTATATTGTTATGTAGGCTAGAACCTCTTATGGCCCCATTTTATTATAATTGTACTTGTACCTTTTGTCTCCTATATATATATATATATATATATATACACACACACTAAGAAGACCTATTCTTAGGATCATCAAATATTGTCTTGTACATTGTCTTCATTATAAAAGGAGATATCCCCCTGAAAGAGGAATATAATTATTAGTTTCCTATCATTTTTAAGGTGCAAGGTTCATAATAGTGCTCTTCTACTTGTGTGCCAAATGCCCTCTCATGTGTGCAAATGTGATGACAAAGTTCCAATGCCCCTTCTCAACATACATCTAAGCCCATCCTTAACCTCCATTAAGTATGCCTCTTGCCCCAAGCATCCTCAAGTCAAATGTCCAATCTACAAGGTATATATCACATTGTCCCAAGCTCCAAGGTCTAAGTGCTCTCCTCCAAGTGCCCATTACTCCTAAGTAGGTACCTCCCCTAATCGAACAACACAATCCCCTACTGTGTTCACCCAATGGATTGATCATCATGTCGATCAAGGTAAAAACCACCTAGGTAAAGGCATTATGCCAACTCTCTAACTAAGGTTAGGTATCCACACAAACTAAGCCATTCATAAGTGCATAGAGCATCCCCAAGGAGCTTGGAGAAACAACACTCTTCTAGCAAGGTGAAAACACTTTTTGAGTTATCCCAAAATCTTACACTCCCTTTACAACAAAGTGTTTTTCATAACACCCATTAAGTCCCTCTAAATCTATATCCTGTAACTCTAGTGTGCCTCCACAAAGTTGAAAGAATACTCCTGCATCATGATAGAAAGTCATACATGCTTTGCAAGAGTCACACCCTCCAATATAAGTCCACACACCTCATCATCCAATCAATCAATGTTGATAAAGGTGTGTCACTCTCCAAGCAATTAACCACGAAATCTGCAACTCGGTCTCCAAATGGGGAACATGAAAGGAGAATACAACAAGACAACTTAGTTTACACCACCAAACCAAGCTACTCCCTCTTCCTCTCTAGTAGGAACTCCCAAAGAATAATGAACATACATGAAACTAAATGAACACAACCTTGGATCACTACTTGCTAAACTTTGAACTCACTCTGGAGTCCAAAACAAGAAGACAACAACAACGACTTGTGAAAACTCCAAAATTCCTAAAGTCATCATCACAAGCCAAAAATCTTTTGGAACCACAACAATAGTTGGTTAATTCATCCGACAAATATATTCACTTCTCCAACAATCTAAGAGAAGTAGATAGGATCTATAAAAAGTGCAAGATAAAATATGGATACATGTCAACTCATTGATCCTAAAATACAAGCTTGAGGTAAAAATAACCACAACTCATAAAGGGTCATCATCAACTTCAAGCACATGAATTCCTCTCATTCGCCTCATAACCTCCAATAAATAAATCAACAACTTCAACAAGGTCACCTCCATCTTATTCAAAAACTCTTGAAGCAAGAGTATCATCAAGGCCAACCCCCTCTACCTCAGAAAATCCAACTTGTCATTGGTACTCATCATTACCTCTATTAGCTACAAGCTTCCAATCACTCATTGAATCCACCACCATAGATTTTGAACCTATCTCCAAATTAGATCTTCTATACAATCCTTCAATGCCAACACTCCAAGACAAAAGTTCGTATATAAGGATACAACATGAAAGATCGACTCGTCAAAATCAAGCACAAAGTACAAATCCATAGGGGCACCAATCGATTAGTGTCACACTGGCTAACACATTCATGATCAATATCTCCATAAATGTACAATATGTACAACCAATACTATCCCCAAGGGATGTTGGAAGCTCCCTTCATTTGCAACAAGCACCAACACTAGCAATGTTGCCATTCTTGAAACCCTTGTGTCACAACTCATTAAAATATGTCTACTGATGGTGATCAGTCTATCACAAAACAAATTAGCCCATTTCAGTCTCCAAAAATCAGAAAACAATTAAATAGTCAAGCATGCCCATCACAGATATCAATTCACCCAAGCACTAGTATTTACTAAACAAGTCATCCACCCATCACACGTTCTTCTTCGCATCACACCCACTAAAATAGAGATCACATACCTGCTGTCAATGAAGTAGATTCTCCACCTATCACGAGTGGAAGGATAATGACATCTACTAGAACAAATCAACCACCTACTGCAAGTCCTTTGAAAATAAGTCCATGACATCCATAAATGAAGTAGAACACACTAGTATCTATATAAACAATCAACCACCTATCGTAGGTCCTTTTGAGCATCTCACCCACTAAAAATAATTCCATAGCAACTATCCATCTAGTAGATCTACCATATATCACAACTGAAAAAAAACTCATCACAAGAGCAATGAGGGTTTCAACTTTCAACCCATCAAACCCTTTAGGGGTGCACATGCTCATCTTATGCAATCTTCACCCCCAACCACTACCGAGTAGAACAATAATTGAAATATCCAACCTTCAAATTAGTAAGAAGGCAATCTCAGTCAAATCAACTTTGGTTCCATGTTGAAATTTTAAGAATGGGGGAATTAATACAAATTTGAAATTTCACATCACACCAAAAGTTTGCCAAATCTAATCCAAGTAACCTTTCAACCTTGGGTTGATCAACAACAAACAACAAACAATATTTCACTTCACTTCAACTCAACACACTAGGCAACTAAACAAAAAAGATACCAAACCAAACAAATTCCAACAGGTTTCAGCCCTTGGGGCATGCTTTTCCAAGGATGTACTACATCTGAAAATCACTTTAGTGCAATAGATTTTACAATAGAAAATCTACTCTAATATTCAAATAATATGTTAAATTACTTAACACTTTAAGCCACATGTTGAGTCAAATCAGCATGAACAAGAAGTTCTAGGAATTACCCAATCTTGAAGATAATGCACGCTGAAAATCAAATATGCAATTACAAAATGTTGGACAGCCGGAAAATTCATATATATAAATAAGAAATGAAGTTCATGTACACATCAAAGATTTGCCACAAATTTGGTAAAACTCTAGCTATCCAAACCCTAGTGATGAAAAACCATGAAAACCCTAGCCACCACCAAAGATCCAAAGAAAACTAGCATCAATACTGACAATTTCTCCTTCGCTTCAACAACAAGCTTGTATCGTACAAGCTCTCCAGACTAGCATCACGATCTTCCTTTAGGGTTGCAAACCCTAGCCATGTTGCGTCACACAAATATAGGGCAAGAGAACTCTAGCACTAGCCTCCATATCTACATGTGCATCTTAGGGGTTCAACCCTCAAACCCTAGGCCTTCAACTCTTACATCAACACAAACACCAAGACCTTCGTGGAACATCAGGGGTATAATAATCAGGGCTTCTTTAAAGCAAGGCATCACACCAAGTGCAAAGCTGATTAGTCTTATCTCTCCATGATCTAGCCCTAGCCTCACATCCCACAAGAGCAAGGCTTCAAAATCATGCAAGGAACTACCTCAACTCTCCATGTCTTACTAGGGTGGAAACCCTAACACTAAATAAGAGCCATAACCATCATCATCCCTAACTTCATGTTCTCTAGGGTTTACATGCATAGCATAAAACCTAGCTTCACAAGAGAAAACCCTAGCATCGCACAAGAATAATCTCTCCAGGAACATTCAAGACATCTCTCTCTCCCATTGTCATCTCCTAAGGTTTCCTCATGAACCAGAACTTCATACTCCTAGGGTTTCCTCATGAACCCTAGCATCTTACTCCCTATAAGACTCCTCCAAGGCAATATAAAGAATAGAGTACAACGATGGTCTTGAATAAAAGAGCAATCTTCTCCCCTGTATGAAAGATAGGTGGGGGAGGGTAACATAAAATAAGGATATGTCCATACAAGTAACCAACAAGGCAACCCTACATGGACCACTCTATAATACAAGGATGCACATATGTCAAACTAGGGTTTATCCAACCCCCAAAGTGAAATTCCCTCTAAGAATGATCCTCCTTGGGCTCAACACCCCTCCCCCAAGATGGTACATTTTGTAATAAGTTGTTAGTTTAACACTTCCTATTCCTCAGTAACCCGCTACACAAGGGCCAACTGTCCTCATGTAAGGCACTCCTCTAACTATGTGCCACATGTCCTCTCATGTGCCTAATGCTAATCTCTTCTCTAAAGCTAAGCTTACCTTAATTAGATGGATTATGTCAAGAGATTAGACTCTTTGGGAGGATAAACTTGTAGACCCAAGGAAAAGAGCTTAAATGAATGATTGCACCTCTGCTGGGTGATTAAAAAGGGAGGAAAATAAAACCTATTAGAGATAACCATCAAGGAAACAAACACACACTAGTTGAATGAGATATTATGCCAACTTGATCACAAAGATTCAATGTTCCTCCTCAACACACGTGCCCAAGTTCATAACAAACCTCCATGAAGTATGTGAAGCATCCTCAAGTCAAATTTCCAACCTTCAAGATATATATCACATGGTCCCAAGCTCCATGGGCTAAGTGCCCAATGGTTCTCCTCCTAGGTAGATACCACCCCTGATCAAGTCACTGACTCCCCTATTCTCTATGGCCAATGGTTTAGTCATCATGTTGATCAAGGTAACAACTACCTAAGTAAGAGTGCCATGTCAATTATCTAACTAATGTCAAGAATCTACCCAAATTGAACCATCCATATGTCCATGGATTATCCAAGGCAATGTTGCGAACATCGTGAATTTTTCGGTGATTTTCTTATATGCAAAAAATTGAGATTTTTAGGAAAAAATCGCGATCTGATTGTTAAAAATCATGGATGGTGGAAACAACGAGTTTAAAGGACCAATTTTTTGGTTTTTTTGTGTCATTTTTTTCTTCTTCAGACAATGGGAAAGTTTGAGAGCTAAGGAGGAGAAGAAGTCATCTACAAGGTTAGGAGAGGATAAAAGCGAAGGAATTTAGCATCCCAAGCAATAAATAATCGAGTTTGGACCAAGTTTCTTCAGCAAAGCATGGTTTCTAGGTATGGGCATAAAATTTGGCCATTTTTTTGTTTTTTTCTTGGGTTTCTATAACCCATTGATTTTCAATGACTTTTGAGTGGATTTGATTGTGTGTTTTTTTTTTTTTTTGCATAGAGTGAAGAGGGTTCATTTTGGTAAAAGTGAAAAAACTTGATTGTTAAATTTATAAGTTTAATTTCTTCTTGTGCCCTAGTTTTTTTGCATAATTTTTGCTTGGGTTTGAATGTGCATTTTTTCTGTTATTGTTGCATTGAGTTCAGGTTTTTATTTATTTATTTATTTATTTCAAAATTTCAATGTGTTGTATGTAATTTATTTTTATTTTTTTAACTTGCAATTCTTCTTGTGCCCTAGGTTCAACTTCAAACTTCATCGTACATTAGAACTCAAGAGTTCAACAAAGTTACAAATACGTCAAGGAAATTGACCCTTTGTGGGAATTTAGTGAACCTGATGGAGGGTTTGACAAATCAAACTTGACTTGCAAGTTATGTGGGCATCATATGATGGGGGGGTATACAGATTGAAGTATCACCTTGCACAAATCCCTAGGCATGAGGTAGGGCTTTGCTCAAATACAAATCCAGAAATAAACCGAAAAGCCCTCAGATCATTGGAAGAAATAGAGCAAACCTGTAACGACCACTAGTCGTATACATAATGGAAATATTAAAATACTTTGTAGACAAATACATCCATTATAGGAGTGTAAATTGTATATTATATAAAGAATTGATGTAGGGTGATAGAAATAGAGGGTCCTGTATATATAGCCATGTAAGTACCCTTTCACTAACGGTTATGCCCTTAGGGACATACCTTTTCATTAATCTCTAACTAATTAATCATTAATCTTATTTGTTGTCTTTTATATTATTTGTGTTTATTTTATATAAATTTAGTTTGTTACATTGCCTTCCCCTTCAAAAAGATTTGTCCTCAAAGCTTACTAATGAAGGATCAATTCTCTTTTGTTGATCAACATATCTTCTTATTTCCAAGATTTCATCTTTGTTGATACAAGACAATATGATGTTCTGAGCGATAAACATAATTGTCGTACTGAAAACGGATCAGAGCATCCTAGATTAATCTTCTCGGAAAACTTCTGACCCTTAGAGCTATGTGGTGAATAGTTACCGTATGACTGGATTGAACTCACTTCAGTATTATTCAGAATATAAGTTTGTTGTTTATGTTCCGCGTGATATATATTTGTAGATTTATTAAGGCGTCTACTCTTGTGCTTTAGATGTAGATAAGGAATTTTTCTTGTTTGAACTCCCTTAAACGTTTTTATGGAAGTTTCCTGATTTCCATTAGGCACTGTTGTTGTTGACTTAACTACTGAATCCTTGTTTGGGGTGTCCTCTATTTGAACGACAACCTCTGAGTACGTTTTTACTTCAATAGGGTTTGGATTTTCCTAAACTGAGAGATTAGCGGTATTGATGCTTGTTTCTTCAGTTTGGACTGCTACATCTGGAGATTTGATGCTTCCTTTGTGACAAGTTCTTTGAACCTATTCGTCAATGATTTCTTTTCGTCCTTAAGTTTTTTTAATCTGTTTGAATAGAGTTTGATTATGATTTTTGAGATGTAAGCATTCATCATTATCTCAGCCAACTTTATTTTGGCCTTCACACTTCTCGTCTTTTAAACACTTGATTTTTCTACTATTGTTTGGTTAAGGCTCTTTAAACATAAATTTTCTTCTTATTTTTCTAATAAACGCTCGTTGAGTTCCTTCTTTGATTCTTTAACTTTCTTGACTTGTTCGAGTAGTTTTTCTTGGTGATCTTCGAGGCGCAAAATTTCTGTCTTTGCTGCAGATGACTTCTTCAAGCTCTTTTTGCTTCTGTGATATAGTTTTTTCGTTATCTTGAAACGTCTGAGATATCCTTAAGGTCTTCTAATGAATATTTTGTTGATATTGATTTACTTGTTATGTCTCGAAACGTGACCATTTTCCCTTTATAAGGAAACATCAAAACTTGTTTCCTTATGTTTAACATGAATGTACCCAAATCCTTAAACCAGGGTTGGGCAAGTATGATGTTTGTCTTTTTATTTGTCCTTACAACATGAAATCGATATATATACTCATAATGACCTATTGTCACTTGTAGATCACTAATTTTATACTCTTTTTGGTCAAAAATAATTTTTTTACACCAATGCTTAAATCTAGAATTAATAGTTGATTTGCCAAGTTGATGTTGATATAATTTTTATCATTTCTTGGGTTGATAGCGACATTAACTTCTCTTCCTTGGATACTTCCTTTTAATATATCTACTCTGTGATCTATAATTGAAAAACCATTATAGCAAAACCTTTCTTCCTTCATCATTTTTTTTTCAGTGATTGATCCTTTTGTTTTGTTGAGATAACTTAAGGTATTATGTAATCTAAATATATAAAATTTCTTTTAATTTGATGGATTGTGAACACTTAGCTATCAATTGGAATATTCTCCAAATTCACCTTTATTTATTAAAAGAATATATATCGCCCTGTAATCCACTAAAGAAGCAAAATTTAATACTACCCTTTTCTTGTATTGCACTTATATATAGTTCGATGTTTCTCTTTATAGTTATATAAAAGATATGCTTTCACGTAACCTTCTTATTTTTTAATATAAAATATATATATATATTATATTATATTATATATATATATATTAAGCTTTATATCTCTTTTTTTTGACTTGAACTTTTTCCTTAAAATACCCCCTTTATAATATAAACTTTCTCTTTATATCTTTATTTATAATCTTTTCTTTTTCTTTTTGAAAAGTTACAACTCTAGTGAAATGGGGTATTCATCTCTTTGGGGTATAATATAAAATGTATGTCCATTTATGTTCCTTTGACTCGGTTAATTTTCTCCACGTAAAAGTAAAACTTACCATTCACATATAGAGGTTTATTTCTTTTATTTTTCTTTTACCTTGAAAATACCATGGGAAATTACCATGGGTTGCTAAAACCCGGGCTTGTAAACCACTTAATGAAGAATCAAGATAATATTATATACTCTTCCTTCTTTTACTTATAGTTTTAAAGATATTTGGAAAGATTCTCTTTTAACTTTATCATGCACATTTTATCAATAATGTAGAACCTTTTTATATATATGAATGTTCTCCTTCAAATTTCACACTAGACGATATATATCTTTTTTTTTAATAGTATATTTTTATATGGTTTTTTTCTTTAATTTTTTTTAATTTTTTTATATGTACTTTTTTTTCTTTGACTATTTTTTGTTTTTGTTTTGTTAAATAGCCAAAGGCCTCTGACGAATTAGTGACGGAGAAAATTCGAAAAGTGTAGCAAAATGCTTCAATCTCAATGACAATATTGTTGGCGAAACTTGGATGGCCAGGGGCCTAGATTGGAGAGCTTGACTCTATGCAGCGGTGGAGTGGCCAGAGGATCGAACTGCTCTGATACCAATGTAACAACCGCTAGTCGTATACACAACGAAAATATTAAAATACTTCATATACAAGTACATCCATTGTAGGAGTGTAAATTGTATATTATATAAATAATTGATGTAGGATGATACAAACAAAGGGTCCTGTATATATAGCCACATTGTAAGTACCCTTTCACTAATGGTTATGTCCTTAGGGACATACCTTTTCATTAATTGCTAACTAATTAATCCTTAATCTTATTTGTTGTTTTTTACATTATTTGTGTTTATTTTATATAAATTTAGTTTGTTACAAAGCCAAACTGTCCAAGTAAGCTCTAAAGAGTCAACTAGCAGAGAATAGAGTGTTAAGAGGTGAACATGAGAGTGGCATTTCTTCTACTTCAACATCAATATCTACAACTAACCCTGTACCTGCCTCATCATATTTTGTTCCTAGAACCACCCGTAGTTCACAACCATCTATCCCTTCAATTATTAAAAAAAGGAGAAAGAAGACGTTGACAAGTTGTTTGGAAAAATTCTTCTTTGGAGTGATATTCCTTTCATTGTTGCAAGGAACAATCCATTTTTCCAGCCCGCTGCTGATGTTATTGCAGTTGTTGGCCCAAGGTATAAAGTCCCTTCTCATGATGACTTTAGAGGGGACATTCTTCAAAATGAAAAGGTTGACTGTACCAAGAGATTGGAGGAGTTTAGGGAATCATGGGCACACATAGGATGCACTTTGACGTTAGATGGTTGGACCGATCAAAAGGGTAGAAGCCTTATAAACTTCTTGGTTAATTGTCCCAAGGGGAGAATGTTTATGAAATCTATTGATGCATCTGCACATATCAAAGATGCATGATAATTATGTGATTTGCTGGATGTGTTTATTCTGGAGGTGAGGCAAGAACATGTTGTCTAAGTCATAATGGACAATGCTGCAAATTATGTTGCTGCTGGAAATATGCTTATGGAGAGACATATTACCTTATTTTGGACACCTTGTGCTACACACTTCATTGATTTGATGTTGGAAGACATAGGAAAAATTCCTTTTGTTAAAGATATTGTTGACTCATCAAAAAACATTACAAAATTTATATATAATCATGCATTTGTACTTCATTTGATGAGAACATTCACCAAAAACAAGGAGTTGGTGTGCCCTACCATTACACGGTTTACCACTAGTTTCATATCTCTTCAATCCCTCTTGAATTCTATGTGGGATGTGAAGAGAATGTTTCATTCAGATGAGTGGTGTGCTTTGGCATTTAGCTGAAAACCAGAGGGAAAGGCCATATGCAGATTAGTTTTATACTAGAAAAACTTCTTGGCGGGAGTGCAGGGGGTGTGAAACATTAATGAACTTTGGTAAAGGTTCTTCGATTAGTTGATGGTGACAAGCCCGTAATGGGCTACTTGTATGAGGCCATGGAGAAAACCAAAGAATCCATTCGGACCTGTTATGATGATAAGGGAGATGAGGGGTTTCAAAATGTTATGAAACCAGCTCACAAAAAGATAGAAAAGATAGATCAACGCCTTATAATTTAGCCTCTTCGAGGGGGCAACCTCCTTTACATTACACAAATGAACAATCTTAGATGATACAAATGACAAGACCTCCTTTTTATATATAGGAGTCTCAGGGGTCATAATATGATCAGAGCTGACATAACAATAATAATGTAAGGGCACAATAATAACAATAGTGGGCTTCTATAGGGCACAATAATAACAATATGGGGACTACATGGGTACAACAATATAATAAGGAGTTATACTAATAACAATAAGGGGTTACACTAGTAGTATAGGGGGCCTAACATGCCCCTCTCCTTTAAAAAGTGTTGTCCTCAATGCTTGAGAAGTCCTTGATGTTCCTGTATAAAATTCTTATCCTCCCATGTGGAATCTTCAGCAGGTAAATTCTTCCACTTGATGAGATACTCTGAAATTGATCGATTTCGTAGCTGTTAGGTTCTTGTTTCTGTGACTGCTCCAGGTTCCAATATGATTTTTCCTTCCCTTTCAAGTTCTGGCAATATTGTTTGAATTGGGATATTCTGCAACTTTTGAATGAGTGGCCACACTTCTTTGTCCTTCTTCCATTCATCCATTGCTTCGTTTATCCAATCTGGTTGGATAATAGAAATGTCACAAAACAATGCTTTCACATCCTCATCCTTTCTTGAGAGTGCATTTGCAGCAAAAATTTTCGTCCCTTGTAGATGATGTCAAAGTCATGATTCAACATATTTGTGACCCATTTTTTCTGTTCTTCTAAGGATAATATTTGTTCTAAAAAGTATTTAAGACCATCATGATCCATTTTTACCTTGAAGTGTCTTTCCATTGGGTAAGGTTGCCATTTCTTAAGTGCATGTAGTATTGCCAACACATTGGATGCATAGGCTTAGGGTTACTCTTTTCTATTTCGGGGTTTTCTCTCACTAGTTTCATATTGAATTACCAGTTCTTTAACTGCATGAGTAGAGTTACCAGTTTTTTAACTGCTTTAAAATTGTAACTGATGCTTGCAAATGTAACAACACTCTAATTGGTGTTCTAAGAAGTAACTCGCTTTCATGCATAACTAATTCAAAAGTTACTTTTACTGTATAGTTCAAGAACCACTATTTTCAATTTGAACAGGAGACGTTTCCACTTGGTCATGCTCTTTCATGCGTAACTAATGGATCATCACAGACAAGTGCTCGAGAATATTGTGCTAAAGAAAAACTAAGTTGCAAACTATCCATCTTATGTTCACTATTGCTTATTCTTCAGGATGTAATTTAGTTCCTTCATGGAGACCAAAAGCATGAGATCTACATTTGTTTCCTTAGAACCTTGTATATTAATAACATTATACGATTGATTACTCTTTAGTAGCAGACATATTGCGTGCATACACAGTCCAAAACTCTCCAAAACTCGCGCTTTGGAGATTAGCTCAGTCAACTCCAGTTCCCCTGTTCCTCCCGCTTACGACAAGGAATAGCTGTAGCGCAACCCTCCTTCTATTTATTATTTAGTATTCGTAAAAAATAGCATAAATATCCACCTTTTTCATTCACTAACTCAAAATTATGGATAATGAAAACTTTGAATTATATATTTGTCGATATAAAATAATAAATAGCTTGTTTGAGATGTAGCCATAAAAATACCAAATCACCTACATCAAAACTTTTTTCACTGTGATGTTGATCTACTTGTTGTTCCATTCGATTCTGCACCAAAGTGGCGTTATCCTTTAAAAGTTGGAGAACTTGTTGTTTATGTTCGATGTGATATTTCACTGCTTGAACCTTTTTCTTCTTGATATGTTCTTCTATCTTGAGAGTTTGAGGAGTGGTAATTTCTTCTAATGCTTTACAAGATATGGTCAGATTCATTTCTTGATGCTTGATGTGATCTTTCACTTCTTGAATTTTTTTCTTCTTGATATGTCCTTCTATCTTGATAGTTTGAGGAGTGGTAATTCTGGCCAATGCATTACAGGATATGGTTGAATTCATTTCTTCTTTCTCGATGTGATCTTTCACTTCTTGAACCTTTTTCTTCTTGATATGTCCTTCTATCCTGAGAGTTTGAGGAGGGGTAATTCTTGTTAATGCTTTACAAGATATGGTCTGATTCATTTCTTCTTTCTCTAGGGTTGGTTCCTAGTGTATATCCTCTTCTTTTGATGTTTCTTGATTCTTTTCTTCCTCCTCTTCATAATCTATGTAAATTAATTTCTTCTCAGTACACTTATGACCTTTAGTGCATTTGCTATCACAATTGTAACAAAGCCCTTTTTCTCTTTTTTGTTCTAATTGTTGTGGTGTAACCCTTGTAGGTTGTGGCAGGCTAAGAGAAACAACACTTCCATCTTTATAGTTGTGAGGGGTAGACTTCCTTGTTGCCATAATTTTGCTTTCGACTTTGTAAGAAAGCCCTTTTTCTCTTTTTTCATCCAATTGTTGTGGTGTTTCTCTAAAGAAGGTGTTGCTCTTTGTATAATCATAATGTGCTATCATTTCCTCCATGAAAATTGACCACGTAACAAGTTGTTTACGAGAACAAAGCCCTTTATACCATAAAAATTGATACGATTATAAATATGAAGATGCAATACATACCTTTTGTAACAGTGGTACACCATGTATATCAAAATATTTCTCCATCTGTAGTATCCAATTTACTGGATCCTTTCCATCAAACTTCCTCATATCGCCTTTTCTTGATTTCAGGAGATCGATCTTGAAATGATTGTAACTTTGTACTCTCGGCTCTTCCAGTTCTGAAATTGCGACCTGCAGTAGCCTTATGTGTCCTCTTTTTAATGCCACCAGTCTGATCAAAATTGGATTCTCCAAGAAAGAGTTATGCACAATCTCCCAAGATGACCTGATTATATACCTTTCCAGAAGAGAGAACTTGTATGAAATGCCACGTGTCACTGTTTTGACCTTCGGATCTGAAAAATATACACGGGAAACTACAGTCCGTCCTCTTTTTGTAAGTTATGAAATTTCAATCTGATGCTCAGAGAGACAGTTATGACGATTTGTCCTAGGTCACCAATTTAGAATGTAATTCAGGAGTCTGCAAAAAGGCCAATTTCCTCAGATCATATCTCTACAAATATAGTGCAAAAAGCTCTGAAATTCGGACCCGAGGTTTAAAGTGATTCCAACCCAAATGGGTTGTTTTTTTAGTGTTTGAAATGTCGATAAAAAAAGTTATAGAGAAAATGCCACGATGACCTGTTTGGAGCAGCGAAACCCTAGAATCCAAAGCTCTAATATCAAATGTTATGAAACCAGATCACAAAAAGATAGAAAAGATAGATCAACGCCTTATAATTCACATTACACAAATGAACAATTCTTAGATGATACAAATGACATGACATCCTTTCTATATATAGGAGTCTCAGGGGTCATAATATGATCAAAGCTGACATAACAATAATAATGTAAGGGCACAATAATAAAAATAGTGGGCTTCTATGGGGCACAATAATAACAATATGGGGACTACATGGGTACAACAATATAATAAGGAGGTTGTACTAATAACAATAAGGAGTTACACTAGTAATATAGGGGCCTAACATGCCCCTCTCCTTCAAAAGGTGTTGTCCTCAACGCTTGAGTAGTCCTTGATGCTCCTGTATAAAATTCTTATCCTCCCATGTGGAATCTTCAGTAGGTAAGTTCTTCCACTTGATGAAATACGCTGAAATTGATCGATTTTGTAGCTGTCGAGTTCTTGTTTCTATGACTTCTCGAGGTTCCAATATGATTTTTTCTTCCCCTTCAAGTTCTGGCAATATTATTTGAATTGGGATATTCTGCAACTTTTGAATGAGTGGCCATACTTCTTTTTCCTTCTTCCATTCATCCCTTGCTTCGTTTATCCAATCTGGTTGGATAATAGAAATATCACAAAACAATATTTCCACATCCTCATCCTTTCTTGAGAGTGCATGTGCAACAAAAATTTTCTCCCCTTTTCTGTAGATGATGTCAAAGTCATGATTCAACATATTTGTGACCCATTTTTTCTGTTCTTCTAAGGATAATATTTGTTCTAAAAAGTATTTAAGACCATCATGATCCATTTTTACCTTTAAGTGTCTTCCCATTGAGTAAGGTCGCCATTTCTTAAGTGCATGTAGTATTGCCAACATTTCCTCATAAATAGCTTGCTTGAGATGTAGCCGTAAAAATACCAAATCACCTACATCAAAACTTTTTTCATTGCGATGTTGATCTACTTGTTGTTCCATTCAATTATGCACCAAAGTGGTGTTATCTTTTAAAAGTTGGAGAACTTGTTGTTTATGCTCGATGTGATCTTTCACTGCTTCAACCTTTTTTCTTCTTGATATGTCCTTCTATCTTGAGAGTTTGAGGAGTGGTAATTTATTCCAATGCTTTACGAGATATGGTCAGATTCATTTCTTGATGCTTGATGTGATCTTTCACTTCTTGAACATTTTTCTTCTTGATATGTCCTTCTATCTTGATAGTTTGAGGAGTGGTAATTCTGGCCAATGCATTACAGGATATGGTTGGATTCATTTCTTCTTTCTTGATGTGATCTTTCATTTCTTGAACCTTTTTTTTTTTTGATATGTCCTTCTATCTTGAGAGTTTGAGGAGGGGTAATTCTTGCCAATGCTTTACAAGATATGGTCAGATTCATTTATTCTTTCTTTGGGGTTGGTTCCTGGTGTAAATCCTCTTCTTTTGATGTTTCTTGATCATTTTCTTCCTCCTCTTCATAATCTATGTAAAATAATTTCTTCTCAGCACACTTATGACCTTTAGTGCATTTGCTATCACAATTGTAACGAAGCCCTTTTTCTCTTTTTTCTTCCAATTGTTGTGGTGTAACCCTTGTAGGTTGTGGAAGGTTAGGAGAAACAAAACTTCCATCTTCATAGCTGTGAGGGGTAGACTTCCTTGTTGCCATAATTTTTCTTTCCACTTTGTAAGAAAGCCCTTTGCTATTTTTTCTTCCAATTGATGAGGGTTGCTCTAAAGAAGGTGTTGCTCTTTGTATCATCATAATGTGCTATCATTTCCTCCATGAAAATTGACCACGTAACAAGTTGTTTGCAAGAACAAAGCCCTTTATATCATAAAAATTGATATGGTTATAAATATGAAGATGCAATACATAACTTTTGTAACAGTGGTACACCATGTATATCAAAATGTTTCTCCATTTGTAGTATCCAATTTACTGGATCCTTTCCATCAAACTTCCTCATATTGCCTTTTCTTGATTTCAGGAGATCGATCTTGAAATGACTGTAACTCTGTACTTTCGACTCTTTCAGTTCTGAAATTGCGACCTGCAGTAGCCTTCTGTGTCCTCTTTCCAATGCCACCAGTCTAATCAAAATTAGATTCTCCAAGAAAGAGTTATGCATAATCTTCCAAGATGACCTGATTATATACCTTTTCAGAAGAGTGAACTTGTATGAAGTGCCACGTGTCACTGTTTTGACCTTCGGATCTGAAAAATATACACAGGAAACTATAGTCCATCCTCTTTCTGTAACTTCTTATGGAATTTCAATCTGATGCTCAGAGAGACAGTTATGATGATTTGCCTAGGTCACCTGTTTAGAATGTAATTCGGGAGTCTGCAAAAATGCCAACTTCCTCAGATCATATCTCCGCAAATATAGCGCGAAAAGCTTTGAAATTCAGACCCGAGGTTTAGAATGATTTCAACCCAAATGGGTTGTTTTTTTAGTGTCTGAAACGTTGCATAAAAAAGGTTATAGCGAAAATGCCACGATAACATGTTTGGAGCAGCAAAACCTTAGAATCCAAAGCTCTGATACCAAATGTTATGAAACCAGCTCATAAAAAGATAGAAAAGATAGATCAATGCCTTATAATTTAGCCTCTTCGAGGGGGCAACCTCATTTACATTACACAAATGAACAATTCTTAGATGATACAAATGACAATACCTCCTTTCTATGTATAGGAGTCTCAGGGGTCATAATATGATCAGAGCCGACATAACAATAATAATTTAAGGGCACAATAATAACAATAGTGGGCTTCTATGGGGCACAATAATAACAATATGGGGACTACATGGGTACAACAATATAATAAGGGGGTTATACTAATAACAATAAGAGGTTACACTAGTAGTATATGGGCCTAACACAAAAACAATTCCTCCTATGGGAAGTGATTGATGAACAATGGAAGAATACACTTCATCGTCCCATTCATGTTGCAGGGATCTACCTAAAACCCGCATTTGCTTACTCTTGTGGGTTCTTATTTGATGCTAAGGTCATGGATGAATTCTTCACCCGTGTTCAGAAGATGGTGCCATCTCCAGCAGAACGAGCAGAAATCTCCAAAGGAATGGAGATATATAGGATGGCAGATGGCACATTTAGCTTTGGCATGGCTGTGGCTGATAGGAAGACTAAAATCCCAGGTATGTTTTAGTTTGTTTCAATTTTCATTCTCTTCAAGTTCATAACTTCATACTTTGCTTCAACTTTAAAATTTCATTTTTTTCTTATGTTTATCTTATTTGTAATTTTGTTGTAGATGCATGGTGGAGAAGTTATGGTGGCAGAGTACCCACTCCGCAAAGGATTTCCATTCAAGTGCTCAACCAAACATGTAGCTCCTCAGGATGTGAGCGCAACTTGAATGTATTTGAAAAAATACACACCAAGAAGTGCAACAGGTTAAAACTTAAAATATTCCAAATTTCCAATTATGTTTTTGAATTCATTAAATAATATATTTTTTATAATTACTATTTTATGACCTTTGTATAGGTTGGAGTCCCAACGACTTAATGACATGTTATACGTTTATTAAAATCTTTGATTGTGGGTGAGGCAACTTGAGAGGACACGTGATGTGGAGGCCATCTCATTGGATGGGAATGACATCACTGCTTCATGGAGGGTTGAGGCTGAGAGGCCTCTCGTGGAATCTTCCGCTGATTGGTTAGAGAAAGAGGTAGTGGAGGGGGTAGAGGAGGAGAATAAGGTGACACCACCTACCTAGGCTACCCTTGTCACTAGTAGAGGACATGGTATACCTACTGTAGCTCTTAGTTCTTCAACTTCTAGAGCACAACAAAGTCCACTGCCAACTCCATCACCATTTACATCTAGAGGGAAAGCTATTGCATTTTCTCGCAAGAGGGGCAGAGGAAATTAACAATATTAGTTATTTGTTTCATTTCTTTGTATATGACATTATGGCTCATGATATGAAATACACTATTATATTTTTTGTTGATATTTTGAGATTGAGTTGGGGCTTAAGACATGATTCATTGTTATGTGTGATGTAGCACTAGAAATGATATAACACATCTTATATATTAGTTATTTTATCATATTTATGTGTCAATGCATTTATTTTATGTCGTAGATGCTTTAGAATTGAAAAAAATGAATATTTTTGTATTTGTTGGTTTTTCCCGATTTTCTCGATTTTTCCAATTTGCCCCCTCACCAATTTAATCCTGATTGCGATGTTGACAACATTATTTTCAATTTCTTTAAGCTATTTATAAGCTAAATATATGCGGAGTGTTTCTCATCCAACTTGATACATTTGACCTACTTGTGACCTGCATATTGCCGTTCAGCCTTCGTTTTAATTCAGTAACATTAAATGACTTCCAAAATTTTTTAAAGGGAGAGAATTAAGAGATTGACTTACTCTCTTGGGACCTTGAATAAGATATCATCTGATATTTTTTTGTTCAAAACTATATGTTCTTAAAGAAATCGAAGATCTTTGATCATTGAAGTTATGCCAAATGATGATAATGATGCAAGTGACTACTAACAATGTAATTCCAAGTCTAATTCTAATCTTTTCATTAAGAGAATAGTGAGAAAATTCATATTTTAGATGTTTTCATTGAGTAAGTGGGATAATGTGTGATTTCAGTGTAGTTTTTCATTTGGACTTGACAAACTTTGTGCTTTTAAAGGTAATTTGGTTGAAGTAACCTGAAACCTTAAATTGTTTACAAAAAAAAATGTTTTGGATATGAAGTCAAACTTGTCAATTAACTTATGCAAGAATTGATAATACCCATTTTTGGATATATGGTAGAAATTTGTCAAGTTCTGTCACTCTCATTTCCTTCCCAACACTGCAATAACTAATATATAATATAAGCCTTGACTCATGGGTACATGAGGGACAATTCTCACCACATTCATCGTAGTAGGAACCAGTAATTCATACTTATACTAGCTCACAAGGACCAAATGTATGATTTATTAAGAAGTGCCCTGATAAAAGTCCTTGCTATTGTCCAACTTTTCAAGTTTGCGGTTTTATTTTCTTAACACTTTTAGTTTGTTTTACTTGAAAAAAGTCACACATTTTCAACATATTTATATATTGTTTATTCTTTTGCTACAAGTTCAAAGTACACATTATCTCATTCCTTATATCATGCTGCTTATTATCCTTCGGCCGAAGGTATTACGTATTCGAGGCTTCAATGACTTTAAATTAATATCCATTTGACTAAAAATCAAATGAATGTTAAAAATAACGTTATAAAACAAAATATATATATATATTTTTTTATTGGTTCATTTGAATTCTTTCCTATTGTGTAATCATTATCATAGCTAATATACAGAAGTGGTACGAGCATTTTTTTCTCGGCTTTTCCTATTTCCACTTCTATAGCATTATAAATGCTATCTGACATGTGAAGGGAATAGCCATGGCCCTCCGAGTGACAGCATGTGGAGAGAGGGCGAGCGTGGAGAGGGCACTCCATGGCTATTCCCCTCGCATGTCAGATAACATCGGCTTTTCATATTTCCACCTTTATAGCATTATAAATGCTATCTGACATGTGAAGGGAATAGCCATGACCCTCTGAGTGACAGCGTGTGGAGAGAGAAAGCGAGCGTGGAGAGGGCACTCCATGGCATAATACTATAGAAGTGAAAATAAGAAAAGCTTCATTTCTCGGCCACGGCAATTAATATCATAGCCGCCTCGACTCCGCTGCCATTTCATGGTTGCCACATTTTATTTCAGATTTGGCAGGAATTTGTGTGAAAATAGTTTGTATTCAATGTGCAGGCTGAAGCTCGAGAAACAAGAAAAAATATCAAAATGATCTCAAGACAGAGCTAGAGTCAGACGCCGTCATTCGAAAAGGGAAAATTCGGAGGGACTATATGTTCAGACCTCGGGGATATAAAACAAAATGTGCCAAAAAGTGTCATGCAACTGGAACAAGGGAGGCGGGAAAGAAGAAAATGGTCACCGCAAAAAATTCCTAAGTCTGCCATCGCATAGACCGCGTCCCAGGCGGTCACCACCACTTGTGGTGTTGCAACAATACATGCAGTTCCCCCAAAAAATAGGGTGACAGTTACTAGAATTATTATAATTATTATAAAGGAAGAAAATTATAATTGAACAGAGATGAAACAAGGAGATGTTCTTTAATGATCCAACGTCTCTGCATCTTCCATATGATTCTCTTCATAAAAGAGAAAGATTGGGTACCAAGACCACGACTAAATGGATTGTAGTGATATTAACAGTAAGTAAATCAAACAACCCTTTGATCTGCGGTGGAGTTGTAGGGAGGCATTAGGTTACATTGGGAACGGTGGAGTTGCAGAGAGGCATTAGGTTACATTTGGATGATGTTTTGCATCCAAAACGAATCCATGAGCATAGAGAATATCACAAGTCTAAGAATAATATCAGAAGTCCAAGAAGCTGCACTGGAGCTGCGAAGTGGCATTAGGTTACATATGAATGAGGTTGCATTCACACGGAATTCATGATCATATAGCATATCACAAATCCAAGAAGGATTTACCCAACCATAAAGAGCTCTGTATCAACTGCATTCTTCTATTTGAAAGTATAGAAGTTGCACTTCGTTGCATCTGAACTGATTCGTTGATTAATTCAAGTTACCCTTGCCCTGTGGCTTATTTAATGCTTTTGGAAAATTTTATCCATTGCTAATGCTTTTGGAAAATTTTATCCTTTGCTAAGAGATGGTAAGTATATCATTCATAAGAGATAGTAGGCCTATTAATAACCATATATTTAAATTATTTTATTTTTCAATAGAGTGTAGTTTAATTAATAAATGAAATAGTATTTTTGGATATATTTATTGAATAATGTTTAAGATTTTTTCAGAAGGGATTTTTGAAAATTTATTTTAAATAATAAGAAATCATAATCTTTTTCAAAATTATATCATTAGAATCTCTGAAAAGAAATATTATTTTCATCTATTAGCTAGATTGAATATACTAAAATTGATAAACAATAAATTGTGGATGCCATATTCATTATTGATAACTCAAATTTCAATTACATCTAAATTAACTTAGTACAAACTCTCTCAAATTGTAATCAAATCTAAATATTAAGCACTATGTAGTAAGCCAATTATTGAGTTATGTCTGTTGGATGAGAATAAAGTGATATTCAATAGACATAATGAAAAGATAGTAAACCAATCATTAACACTCAGATTTACTAGAGTTTAATAACTTACAAAATGTTTTAACTTTTTCAAATAAACTGAAACATTAATGCCTAGTCTAACGAAGCCTTGTTTTTGTTGGGAAAATAATGGAAATTACAGCACTATTTGATAAATTTGATGGAAATTTTTGGAAATCTGGGTTTAAGCTTTAAGATTTTGGGTGTTCTTGGAGTTTTTGATGATGTTGAATTCATTTCCACATTCAAAAACAAGATTCAAAAGACCCTACTAAAATACCCAAATCCCACTAATCTTTGATCATGCTAACAAAATTGATACCACCTTTATTTGTAAACAACGCGAAACATTAATCATGTGTAACTGGCTACAAAGTAATAAATACCACAACAAATATAATAGACATAGTCTATGAACAAAAAGATAAACACCCAATGACAAGTTCATAAATGCCATGATAGAATAACATAGATACGATTGAATCTGAAATGTCCTTAAAAGCATCTATACAGTCTGCCATAACATTTGGTAGTCTCTGGTGGAGAGTTATCGTTGGCTATAGGGATAGCATGGATACCATTCAATCTGAAATGTACTTAAAGAGCATCTATACAGTCTGCATAAACATTTAATGGTTTATGGTAGAGTGGTGTGGGGTAGAATTTGAAGTCATTTTTTTAGCAAAATAGGAAAATTTAACATAACATATCATAATCATTAACCAATCAAATTTATTGGTGATTTGTAAATGGTAAGATTTCACTTTTATCAAATATTCTTGTATCTTGTATTGTTAATCAATTTTTTGGAGTCCAAAAAACACAATTTTTTAGTCAAATTCAAGCAGTTTTAGGTACACTTCAAGTCCAAGACAAACTCTTAGGAAAGCACAAACACTTTCAAAACATATTCAAAATCTAGAAATGAAGTGAGGTTGAGGAATTGCTCGGACTATCAAAAGTGGTTGGAATTAGGGCAAAAAAATCTGTGTTTGAATCATGTTTTTTATGGTGGAAATGGATTCAGCACCATCCACTTCTAAAATTATCCAGCCTATTATGAATTGTGTAACTATGAGAAATGGATGTAAAAATGGATTTAGTGTAGTGTAATTCTTCTAAAAGTTCCTCTCCATCTATGCATAATCTTCCATTCACATGCATCGAAAGGGTCGTGATGAAAACTTTGAGTTCTATGAGCCATCTATGAATTACAATCTTTTTATTTTATTATCGTCTACTTTAATAGATTATATAGTACAAATTAATAATAAAATAATATTTAACAATACTATATTTTAATTTAACTATATTTAAACTAAGTTAATTTAACTATATTTTAATCTAATACCACACATCCATCTTTTCCCATGAGAGCCTTTCTAGAAGGTAATTGTACCTTTTGTTGAAAAAATTATAATGTTTCCATACAAAACTATGCAAATAATAGATTAAAATGAACAAATATGATATTAAAGTCTATAAAAAAATTATCCACAAATAGAAATTATTATCTATGTCTGAGAGATAATGCAATCATGAAGTATCTTGTTATTTTAGTTGTAATTTTTATTAATATAAAGTTGTATGTCTTTATTGTTCCTACTCTAATCTAACTATATTTAAACTAAGCGAGAATAGCTATATTGTAGCCTTCATTTAAATGTGGACGCTAGTTCATATTTTTCAAAGTTCAATAATTAAT